>CAWVNS010000096.1:0-62000 GCA_963930675.1 Gnaphalium uliginosum
TCCATAGTTCACGACACAAATGAAAGAAAATGCATACAAGAAATAAAAGCTTGAACACATTTGACCAAACCAAGTACGTCACTTTCAAAGCATATATGAATGTCAATGCATGCATGGAGTAAGGCATGGATGCACCAAATCGTGCACGCATATGTTATTTAAGTCAGCTAGTTAATCCGCTTAATTAGGAGTTAAGAAAGCTAAGAACTACCAGTGTCATAGTATAATAACTACTCAATTGGGTATTTAGGAGTTATAGTAACGCAATTCCATAGTTCACGACACAAATGAAAGAAAATGCATACAAGAAATAAAAGCATGAACACATTTGACCAAACCAAGTACGTCACGTTCCATGCTTCAATGAATATCAATGCATGCATGGATTCAAGAAAGGATGCACCAAAGCGTGCACGCATATGTTATTTAAATCGGTTAGTTCATCCGCTTACTTAGGAGTTAAGAAAGCTAAGAACTACCAGTGTCATAGTATAATAACTACTCAATTGGTTATTTAAGAGTTATAGTAACGCAATTCCATAGTTCGCAACACAAATGAAAGAAAATGCATACAAGAAACAAAAGCTTGAACACATTTGACCAAACCAAGTACGTCACTTTCAAAGCATCCATGAATGTCAATGCATGCATGGAGTAAGGCATGGATGCACCAAATCGTGCACGCATATGTTATTTAAGTCAGCTAGTTAATCCGATTACTTAGGAGTTAAGAACGCTAAAAACTACCAGTGTCATAGTATAATAACTACTCAATTGGGTATTTAGGAGTTAAAGTAACGCAATTCCATAATTCACAACACAAATGAAAGAAAATGCATACAAGAAATAAAAGCTTGAACACATTTGACCAAACCAAGTACGTCACTTTCAAAGCATCCATGAATGTCAATGCATGCATGGATTCAGGCATGGATGCACCAAAGCGTGCACGCATATGTTATTTAAATCGGCTTGTTCATCCGCTTACTTAGGAGTTAAGAAAGCTAAGAACTACCAGTGTCATAGTATAATAACTACTCAATTGGGTATTTAGGAGTTATAGTAACGCAATTCCATAGTTCAAAACACAAATGAAAGAAAATGCATACAAGAAACAAAAGCTTGAACACATTTGACCAAACCAAGTACGTCACTTTCAAAGCATCCATGAATGTCAATGCATGCATGGATTCAGGCATGGATGCACCAAAGCGCGCACGCATATGTTATTTAAATCGGTTAGTTCATCCGCTTAATTAGGAGTTAAGAAAGCTAAGAACTACCAGTGTCATAGTATAATAACTACTCAATTGGGTATTTAGGAGTTATAGTAACGCAATTCCATAGTTCACGACACAAATGAAAGAAAATGCATACAAGAAATAAAAGCTTGAACACATTTGACCAAACCAAGTACGTCACTTTCAAAGCATATATGAATGTCAATGCATGCATGGAGTAAGGCATGGATGCACCAAATTGTGCACGCATATGTTATTTGAATCGGCTAGTTCATCCGCTTACTTAGGAGTTAAGGAAGCTAAAAACTACCAGTGTCATAGTATAATAACTACTCAATTGGGTATTTAGGAGTTATAGAAACGCAATTACATAGTTCACAACACAAATGAAAGAAAATGCATAAAAGAAACAAAAGCTTGAACACATTTGACCAAACCAAGTACGTCACTTTCAAAGCATCCATGAATATCAATGTATGCATGGATTCAGGCATGGATGCACCAAAGCGTGCACGCATATGTTATTTAAATCGGCTAGTTCATCCGCTTACTTAGGAATTAAGAAAGCTAAAAACTACCAGTGTCATAGTATAATAACTACTCAATTGGGTATTTAGGAGTTATAGTAACGCAATTCCATAATTCACAACACAAATGAAAGAAAATGCATACATGAAACAAAAGCTTGAACACATTTGACCAAACCAAGTACGTCACTTTCAAAGCATATATGAATGTCAATGCATGCATGGAGTAAGGCATGGATGCACCAAATCGTGCACGCATATGTTATTTAAGTCAGCTAGTTAATCCGCTTACTTAGGAGTTAAGAACGCTAAAAACTACCAGTGTCATAGTATAATAACTACTCAATTGGGTGCTTAGGAGTTATTGTAACGCAATTCCATAATTCACAACACAAATGAAAGAAAATGCATACATTAAACAAAAGCTTGAACACATTTGACCAAACCAAGTACGTCACTTTCAAAGCATCCATGAATGTCAATGCATGCATGGATTCAGGCATGGATGCACCAAAGCGTGCACGCATATGTTATTTAAATCGGTTAGTTCATCCGCTTACTTAGGAGTTAAGAAAGCTAAGAACTACCAGTGTCATAGTATAATAACTACTCAATTGGGTATTTAGGAGTTATAGAAACGCAATTACATAGTTCACAACACAAATGAAAGAAAATGCATAAAAGAAACAAAAGCTTGAACACATTTGACCAAACCAAGTACGTCACTTTCAAAGCATCCATGAATATCAATGTATGCATGGATTCAGGCATGGATGCACCAAAGCGTGCACGCATATGTTATTTAAATCGGCTAGTTCATCCGCTTACTTAGGAATTAAGAAAGCTAAAAACTACCAGTGTCATAGTATAATAACTACTCAATTGGGTATTTAGGAGTTATAGTAACGCAATTCCATAATTCACAACACAAATGAAAGAAAATGCATACATGAAACAAAAGCTTGAACACATTTGACCAAACCAAGTACGTCACTTTCAAAGCATATATGAATGTCAATGCATGCATGGAGTAAGGCATGGATGCACCAAATCGTGCACGCATATGTTATTTAAGTCAGCTAGTTAATCCGCTTACTTAGGAGTTAAGAACGCTAAAAACTACCAGTGTCATAGTATAATAACTACTCAATTGGGTGCTTAGGAGTTATTGTAACGCAATTCCATAATTCACAACACAAATGAAAGAAAATGCATACATGAAACAAAAGCTTGAACACATTTGACCAAACCAAGTACGTCACTTTCAAAGCATCCATGAATGTCAATGCATGCATGGATTCAGGCATGGATGCACCAAAGCGCGCACGCATATGTTATTTAAATCGGTTAGTTCATCCGCTTACTTAGGAGTTAAGAAAGCTAAGAACTACCAGTGTCATTGTATAATAACTACTCAATTGGGTATTTAGGAGTTATAGTAACGCAATTCCATAGTTCACGACACAAATGAAAGAAAATGCATACAAGAAATAAAAGCTTGAACACATTTGACCAAACCAAGTACGTCACTTTCAAAGCATATATGAATGTCAATGCATGCATGGAGTAAGGCATGGATGCACCAAATTGTGCACGCATATGTTATTTGAATCGGCTAGTTCATCCGCTTACTTAGGAGTTAAGGAAGCTAAAAACTACCAGTGTCATAGTATAATAACTACTCAATTGGGTATTTAGGAGTTATAGAAACGCAATTACATAGTTCACAACACAAATGAAAGAAAATGCATAAAAGAAACAAAAGCTTGAACACATTTGACCAAACCAAGTACGTCACTTTCAAAGCATCCATGAATATCAATGTATGCATGGATTCAGGCATGGATGCACCAAAGCGTGCACGCATATGTTATTTAAATCGGCTAGTTCATCCGCTTACTTAGGAGTTAAGAAAGCTAAAAACTACCAGTGTCATAGTATAATAACTACTCAATTGGGTATTTAGGAGTTATAGTAACGCAATTCCATAATTCACAACACAAATGAAAGAAAATGCATACATGAAACAAAAGCTTGAACACATTTGACCAAACCAAGTACGTCACTTTCAAAGCATATATGAATGTCAATGCATGCATGGAGTAAGGCATGGATGCACCAAATCGTGCACGCATATGTTATTTAAGTCAGCTAGTTAATCCGCTTACTTAGGAGTTAAGAACGCTAAAAACTACCAGTGTCATAGTATAATAACTACTCAATTGGGTGTTTAGGAGTTATTGTAACGCAATTCCATAATTCACAACACAAATGAAAGAAAATGCATACATGAAACAAAAGCTTGAACACATTTGACCAAACCAAGTACGTCACTTTCAAAGCATCCATGAATGTCAATGCATGCATGGATTCAGGCATGGATGCACCAAAGCGCGCACGCATATGTTATTTAAATCGGTTAGTTCACCCGCTTACTTAGGAGTTAAGAAAGCTAAGAACTACCAGTGTCATTGTATAATAACTACTCAATTGGGTATTTAGGAGTTATAGTAACGCAATTCCATAGTTCACAACACAAATGAAAGAAAATGCATACAAGAAACAAAAGCTTGAACACATTTGACCACTTTCAAAGCATCCATGAATGTCAATGCATGCATGGATTCAGGCATGGATGCACCAAATCGTGCACGCATATGTTATTTAAATCGGCTAGTTCATCCGCTTACTTAGGAGTTAAGAAAGCTAAAAACTACCAGTGTCATAGTATAATAACTACTCAATTGGGTATTTACGAGTTATAGAAATGCAATTACATAGTTCACAACACAGATGAAAGAAAATGCATAAAAGAAACAAAAGCTTGAACACATTTGACCAAACCAAGTACGTCACTTTCAAAGCATCCATGAATATCAATGCATGCATGGATTCAGGCATGGATGCACCAAAGAGTGCACGCATATGTTATTTAAATCGGTTAGTTCATCCGCTTACTTAGGAGTTAAGAAAGCTAAGAACTACCAGTGTCATAGTATAATAACTACTCAATTGGTTATTTAGGAGTTATAGTAACGCAATTCCATAGTTCGCAACACAAATGAAAGAAAATGCATACAAGAACTAAAAGCTTGAACACATTTGACCAAACCAAGTACGTCACTTTCAAAGCATCCATGAATGTCAATGCATGCATGGATTCAGGCATGGATGCACCAAAGCGCGCACGCATATGTTATTTAAATCGGTTAGTTCATCCGCTTAATTAGGAGTTAAGAAAGCTAAGAACTACCAGTGTCATAGTATAATAACTACTCAATTGGGTATTTAGAAGTTATAGTAACGCAATTCCATAGTTCACGACACAAATGAAAGAAAATGCTTACAAGAAATAAAAGCTTGAACACATTTGACCAAACCAAGTACGTCACTTTCAAAGCATATATGAATGTCAATGCATGCATGGAGTAAGGCATGGATGCACCAAATTGTGCACGCATATGTCAAAGCATCCATGAATGTCAATGCATGCATGGATTCAGGCATGGATGCACCAAATCGTGCACGCATATGTTATTTAAGTCAGCTAGTTAATCCGCTTACTTAGGAGTTAAGAACGCTAAAAACTACCAGTGTCATAGTATAATAACTACCCAATTGGGTATTTAGCAGTTATAGTAACGCAATTCCATAATTCACAACACAAATGAAAGAAAATGCATACAAGAAACAAAAGCTTGAACACATTTGACCAAACCAAGTACGTCACTTTCAAAGCATCCATGAATGTCAATGCATGCATGGATTCAGGCATGGATGCACCAAAGCATGCACGCATATGTTATTTAAATCGGTTAGTTCATCCGCTTACTTAGGAGTTAAGAAAGCTAAGAACTACCAGTGTCATAGTATAATAACTACTCAATTGGGTATTTAGGAGTTATAGTAACGCAATTCCATAGTTCAAAACACAAATGAAAGAAAATGCATACAAGAAACAAAAGCTTGAACACATTTGACCAAACCAAGTACGTCACTTTCAAAGCATCCATGAATGTCAATGCATGCATGGATTCAGGCATGGATGCACCAAAGCGCGCACGCATATGTTATTTAAATCGGTTAGTTCATCCGCTTAATTAGGAGTTAAGAAAGCTAAGAACTACCAGTGTCATAGTATAATAACTACTCAATTGGGTATTTAGGAGTTATAGTAACGCAATTCCATAGTTCACAACACAAATGAAAGAAAATGCATACAAGAAACAAAAGCATGAACACATTTGACCAAACAAGGTACGTCACTTTCAAAGCATCCATGAATGTCAATGCATGCATGGATTCAGGCATGGATGCACCAAAGCGTGCACGCATATGTTATTTAAATCGATTAGTTCATCCGCTTACTTAGGAGTTAAGAAAGCTAAGAACTACCTGTGTCATTGTATAATAACTACTCAATTGGGTATTTAGGAGTTATAGTAACGCAATTCCATAGTTCACAACACAAATGAAAGAAAATGCATACAAGAAACAAAAGCTTGAACACATTTGACCAAACCAAGTACGTCACTTTCAAAGCATCCATGAATGTCAATGCATGCATGGAGTAAGGCATGGATGCACCAAATCGTGCACGCATATGTTATTTAAGTCAGCTAGTTAATCCGATTACTTAGGAGTTAAGAACGCTAAAAACTACCAGTGTCATAGTATAATAACTACTCAATTGGGTATTTAGGAGTTAAAGTAACGCAATTCCATAATTCACAACACAAATGAAAGAAAATGCATACAAGAAACAAAAGCTTGAACACATTTGACCAAACCAAGTACGTCACTTACAAAGCATCCATGAATGTCAATGCATGCATGGATTCAGGCATGGATGCACCAAAGCGTGCACGCATATGTTATTTAAATCGGCTTGTTCATCCGCTTACTTAGGAGTTAAGAAAGCTAAAAACTACCAGTGTCATAGTATAATAACTACTCAATTGGGTTTTTAGAAGTTATAGTAACGCAATTCCATAGTTCAAAACACAAATGAAAGAAAATGCATACAAGAAACAAAAGCTTGAACACATTTGACCAAACCAAGTACGTCACTTTCAAAGTATCCATGAATGTCAATGCATGCATGGATTAAAGCATGGATGCACCAAAGCGTGCACGCATATGTTATTTAAATCGGCTAGTTCATCCGCTTACTTAGGAGTTCAGAAAGCTAAAAACTACCAGTGTCATAGTATAATAACTACTCAATTGGGTATTTAGGAGTTATAGTAACGCAATTCCATAATTCACAACACAAATGAAAGAAAATGCATACATGAAACAAAAGCTTGAACACATTTGACCAAACCAAGTACGTCACTTTCAAAGCATCCATGAATGTCAATGCATGCATGGATTCAGGCATGGATGCACCAAAGCGTGCACGCATATGTTATTTAAATCGGCTTGTTCATCCGCTTACTTAGGAGTTAAGAAAGCTAAAAACTACCAGTGTCATAGTATAATAACTACTCAATTGGGTTTTTAGAAGTTATAGTAACGCAATTCCATAGTTCAAAACACAAATGAAAGAAAATGCATACAAGAAACAAAAGCTTGAACACATTTGACCAAACCAAGTACGTCACTTTCAAAGTATCCATGAATGTCAATGCATGCATGGATTAAAGCATGGATGCACCAAAGCGTGCACGCATATGTTATTTAAATCGGCTAGTTCATCCGCTTACTTAGGAGTTCAGAAAGCTAAAAACTACCAGTGTCATAGTATAATAACTACTCAATTGGGTATTTAGGAGTTATAGTAACGCAATTCCATAGTTCGCAACACAAATGAAAGAAAATGCATACAAGAACTAAAAGCTTGAACACATTTGACCAAACCAAGTACGTCACTTTCAAAGCATCCATGAATGTCAATGCATGCATGGATTCAGGCATGGATGCACCAAAGCGCGCACGCATATGTTATTTAAATCGGTTAGTTCACCCGCTTACTTAGGAGTTAAGAAAGCTAAGAACTACGAGTGTCATTGTATAATAACTACTCAATTGGGTATTTAGGAGTTATAGTAACGCAATTCCATAGTTCACAACACAAATGAAAGAAAATGCATACAAGAAACAAAAGCTTGAACACATTTGACCACTTTCAAAGCATCCATGAATGTCAATGCATGCATGGATTCAGGCATGGATGCACCAAAGCGTGCACGCATATGTTATTTAAATCGGCTTGTTCATCCGCTTACTTAGGAGTTAAGAAAGCTAAAAACTACCAGTGTCATAGTATAATAACTACTCAATTGGGTTTTTAGAAGTTATAGTAACGCAATTCCATAGTTCAAAACACAAATGAAAGAAAATGCATACAAGAAACAAAAGCTTGAACACATTTGACCAAACCAAGTACGTCACTTTCAAAGCATCCATGAATATCAATGCATGCATGGATTCAGGCATGGATGCACCAAAGAGTGCACGCATATGTTATTTAAATCGGTTAGTTCATCCGCTTACTTAGGAGTTAAGAAAGCTAAGAACTACCAGTGTCATAGTATAATAACTACTCAATTGGTTATTTAGGAGTTATAGTAACGCAATTCCATAGTTCGCAACACAAATGAAAGAAAATGCATACAAGAACTAAAAGCTTGAACACATTTGACCAAACCAAGTACGTCACTTTCAAAGCATCCATGAATGTCAATGCATGCATGGATTCAGGCATGGATGCACCAAAGCGCGCACGCATATGTTATTTAAATCGGTTAGTTCATCCGCTTAATTAGGAGTTAAGAAAGCTAAGAACTACCAGTGTCATAGTATAATAACTACTCAATTGGGTATTTAGAAGTTATAGTAACGCAATTCCATAGTTCACGACACAAATGAAAGAAAATGCTTACAAGAAATAAAAGCTTGAACACATTTGACCAAACCAAGTACGTCACTTTCAAAGCATATATGAATGTCAATGCATGCATGGAGTAAGGCATGGATGCACCAAATCGTGCACGCATATGTTATTTAAGTCAGCTAGTTAATCCGCTTACTTAGGAGTTAAGAACGCTAAAAACTACCAGTGTCATAGTATAATAACTACTCAATTGGGTATTTAGGAGTTATAGTAACGCAATTCCATAGTTCGCAACACAAATGAAAGAAAATGCATACAAGAACTAAAAGCTTGAACACATTTGACCAAACCAAGTACGTCACTTTCAAAGCATCCATGAATGTCAATGCATGCATGGATTCAGGCATGGATGCACCAAAGCGCGCACGCATATGTTATTTAAATCGGTTAGTTCACCCGCTTACTTAGGAGTTAAGAAAGCTAAGAACTACCAGTGTCATTGTATAATAACTACTCAATTGGGTATTTAGGAGTTATAGTAACGCAATTCCATAGTTCACAACACAAATGAAAGAAAATGCATACAAGAAACAAAAGCTTGAACACATTTGACCACTTTCAAAGCATCCATGAATGTCAATGCATGCATGGATTCAGGCATGGATGCACCAAAGCGTGCACGCATATGTTATTTAAATCGGCTTGTTCATCCGCTTACTTAGGAGTTAAGAAAGCTAAAAACTACCAGTGTCATAGTATAATAACTACTCAATTGGGTTTTTAGAAGTTATAGTAACGCAATTCCATAGTTCAAAACACAAATGAAAGAAAATGCATACAAGAAACAAAAGCTTGAACACATTTGACCAAACCAAGTACGTCACTTTCAAAGCATCCATGAATATCAATGCATGCATGGATTCAGGCATGGATGCACCAAAGAGTGCACGCATATGTTATTTAAATCGGTTAGTTCATCCGCTTACTTAGGAGTTAAGAAAGCTAAGAACTACCAGTGTCATAGTATAATAACTACTCAATTGGTTATTTAGGAGTTATAGTAACGCAATTCCATAGTTCGCAACACAAATGAAAGAAAATGCATACAAGAACTAAAAGCTTGAACACATTTGACCAAACCAAGTACGTCACTTTCAAAGCATCCATGAATGTCAATGCATGCATGGATTCAGGCATGGATGCACCAAAGCGCGCACGCATATGTTATTTAAATCGGTTAGTTCATCCGCTTAATTAGGAGTTAAGAAAGCTAAGAACTACCAGTGTCATAGTATAATAACTACTCAATTGGGTATTTAGAAGTTATAGTAACGCAATTCCATAGTTCACGACACAAATGAAAGAAAATGCTTACAAGAAATAAAAGCTTGAACACATTTGACCAAACCAAGTACGTCACTTTCAAAGCATATATGAATGTCAATGCATGCATGGAGTAAGTCATGGATGCACCAAATCGTGCACGCATATGTTATTTAAGTCAGCTAGTTAATCCGCTTACTTAGGAGTTAAGAACGCTAAAAACTACCAGTGTCATAGTATAATAACTACCCAATTGGGTATTTAGCAGTTATAGTAACGCAATTCCATAATTCACAACACAAATGAAAGAAAATGCATACAAGAAACAAAAGCTTGAACACATTTGACCAAACCAAGTACGTCACTTTCAAAGCATCCATGAATGTCAATGCATGCATGGATTCAGGCATGGATGCACCAAAGCATGCACGCATATGTTATTTAAATCGGTTAGTTCATCCGCTTACTTAGGAGTTAAGAAAGCTAAGAACTACCAGTGTCATAGTATAATAACTACTCAATTGGGTATTTAGGAGTTATAGTAACGCAATTCCATAGTTCAAAACACAAATGAAAGAAAATGCATACAAGAAACAAAAGCTTGAACACATTTGACCAAACCAAGTACGTCACTTTCAAAGCATCCATGAATGTCAATGCATGCATGGATTCAGGCATGGATGCACCAAAGCGCGCACGCATATGTTATTTAAATCGGTTAGTTCATCCGCTTAATTAGGAGTTAAGAAAGCTAAGAACTACCAGTGTCATAGTATAATAACTACTCAATTGGGTATTTAGGAGTTATAGTAACGCAATTCCATAGTTCACAACACAAATGAAAGAAAATGCATACAAGAAACAAAAGCATGAACACATTTGACCAAACAAGGTACGTCACTTTCAAAGCATCCATGAATGTCAATGCATGCATGGATTCAGGCATGGATGCACCAAAGCGTGCACGCATATGTTATTTAAATCGATTAGTTCATCCGCTTACTTAGGAGTTAAGAAAGCTAAGAACTACCTGTGTCATTGTATAATAACTACTCAATTGGGTATTTAGGAGTTATAGTAACGCAATTCCATAGTTCACAACACAAATGAAAGAAAATGCATACAAGAAACAAAAGCTTGAACACATTTGACCAAACCAAGTACGTCACTTTCAAAGCATCCATGAATGTCAATGCATGCATGGAGTAAGGCATGGATGCACCAAATCGTGCACACATATGTTATTTAAGTCAGCTAGTTAATCCGATTACTTAGGAGTTAAGAACGCTAAAAACTACCAGTGTCATAGTATAATAACTACTCAATTGGGTATTTAGGAGTTAAAGTAACGCAATTCCATAATTCACAACACAAATGAAAGAAAATGCATACAAGAAACAAAAGCTTGAACACATTTGACCAAACCAAGTACGTCACTTACAAAGCATCCATGAATGTCAATGCATGCATGGATTCAGGCATGGATGCACCAAAGCGTGCACGCATATGTTATTTAAATCGGCTTGTTCATCCGCTTACTTAGGAGTTAAGAAAGCTAAAAACTACCAGTGTCATAGTATAATAACTACTCAATTGGGTTTTTAGAAGTTATAGTAACGCAATTCCATAGTTCAAAACACAAATGAAAGAAAATGCATACAAGAAACAAAAGCTTGAACACATTTGACCAAACCAAGTACGTCACTTTCAAAGTATCCATGAATGTCAATGCATGCATGGATTAAAGCATGGATGCACCAAAGCGTGCACGCATATGTTATTTAAATCGGCTAGTTCATCCGCTTACTTAGGAGTTCAGAAAGCTAAAAACTACCAGTGTCATAGTATAATAACTACTCAATTGGGTATTTAGGAGTTATAGTAACGCAATTCCATAATTCACAACACAAATGAAAGAAAATGCATACATGAAACAAAAGCTTGAACACATTTGACCAAACCAAGTACGTCACTTTCAAAGCATCCATGAATGTCAATGCATGCATGGATTCAGGCATGGATGCACCAAAGCGTGCACGCATATGTTATTTAAATCGGCTTGTTCATCCGCTTAC
The DNA here is from genome assembly GCA_963930675.1 of Gnaphalium uliginosum. Lineage (NCBI taxonomy): Eukaryota > Viridiplantae > Streptophyta > Magnoliopsida > Asterales > Asteraceae > Gnaphalium > Gnaphalium uliginosum. The sequence goes on from CAWVNS010000096.1 coordinate 12,005, forward strand.
TTAGGAGTTAAGAAAGCTAAAAACTACCAGTGTCATAGTATAATAACTACTCAATTGGGTTTTTAGAAGTTATAGTAACGCAATTCCATAGTTCAAAACACAAATGAAAGAAAATGCATACAAGAAACAAAAGCTTGAACACATTTGACCAAACCAAGTACGTCACTTTCAAAGTATCCATGAATGTCAATGCATGCATGGATTAAAGCATGGATGCACCAAAGCGTGCACGCATATGTTATTTAAATCGGCTAGTTCATCCGCTTACTTAGGAGTTCAGAAAGCTAAAAACTACCAGTGTCATAGTATAATAACTACTCAATTGGGTATTTAGGAGTTATAGTAACGCAATTCCATAATTCACAACACAAATGAAAGAAAATGCATACATGAAACAAAAGCTTGAACACATTTGACCAAACCAAGTACGTCACTTTCAAAGCATATATGAATGTCAATGCATGCATGGAGTAAGGCATGGATGCACCAAATCGTGCACGCATATGTTATTTAAGTCAGCTAGTTAATCCGCTTACTTAGGAGTTAAGAACGCTAAAAACTACCAGTGTCATAGTATAATAACTACTCAATTGGGTGTTTAGGAGTTATTGTAACGCAATTCCATAATTCACAACACAAATGAAAGAAAATGCATACATGAAACAAAAGCTTGAACACATTTAACCAAACCAAGTACGTCACTTTCAAAGCATCCATGAATGTCAATGCATGCATGGATTCAGGCATGGATGCACCAAAGCGCGCACGCATATGTTATTTAAATCGGTTAGTTCATCCGCTTAATTAGGAGTTAAGAAAGCTAAGAACTACCAGTGTCATAGTATAATAACTACTCAATTGGGTATTTAGGAGTTATAGTAACGCAATTCCATAGTTCACGACACAAATGAAAGAAAATGCATACAAGAAATAAAAGCTTGAACACATTTGACCAAACCAAGTACGTCACTTTCAAAGCATATATGAATGTCAATGCATGCATGGAGTAAGGCATGGATGCACCAAATCGTGCACGCATATGTTATTTAAGTCAGCTAGTTAATCCGATTACTTAGGAGTTAAGAACGCTAAAAACTACCAGTGTCATAGTATAATAACTACTCAATTGGGTATTTAGGAGTTATAGTAACGCAATTCCATAATTCACAACACAAATGAAAGAAAATGCATACAAGAAACAAAAGCATGAACACATTTGACCAAACAAGGTACGTCACTTTCAAAGCATCCATGAATGTTAATGCATGCATGGATTCAGGCATGGATGCACCAAAGCGTGCACGCATATGTTATTTAAATCGATTAGTTCATCCGCTTACTTAGGAGTTAAGAAAGCTAAGAACTACCAGTGTCATTGTATAATAACTACTCAATTGGGTATTTAGGAGTTATAGTAACGCAATTCCATAGTTCACAACACAAATGAAAGAAAATGCATACAAGAAACAAAAGCTTGAACACATTTGACCAAACCAAGTACGTCACTTTCAAAGCATCCATGAATGTCAATGCATGCATGGATTCAGGCATGGATAAACCAAAGCGCGCACGCATATGTTATTTAAATCGGTTAGTTCATCCGCTTACTTAGGAGTTAAGAAAGCTAAGAACTACCAGTGTCATTGTATAATAACTACTCAATTGGGTATTTAGGAGTTATAGTAACGCAATTCCATAGTTCACAACACAAATGAAAGAAAATGCATACAAGAAATAAAAGCTTGAACACATTTGACCAAACCAAGTACGTCACTTTCAAAGCATATATGAATGTCAATGCATGCATGGAGTAAGGCATGGATGCACCAAATCGTGCACGCATATGTTATTTAAATCGGCTAGTTCATCCGCTTACTTAGGAGTTAAGAAAGCTAAAAACTACCAGTGTCATAGTATAATAACTACTCAATTGGGTATTTAGTAGTTATAGAAACGCAATTACATAGTTCACAACACAAATGAAAGAAAATGCATAAAAGAAACAAAAGCTTGAACACATTTGACCAAACCAAGTACGTCACTTTCAAAGCATCCATGAATATCAATGCATGCATGGATTCAGGCATGGATGCACCAAAGCGTGCACGCATATGTTGTTTAAATCGGTTAGTTCATCCGCTTACTTAGGAGTTAAGAAAGCTAAGAACTACCAGTGTCATAGTATAATAACTACTCAATTGGTTATTTAGGAGTTATAGTAACGCAATTCCATAGTTCGCAACACAAATGAAAGAAAATGCATACAAGAAATAAAAGCTTGAACACATTTGACCAAACCAAGTACGTCACTTTCAAAGCATCCATGAATGTCAATGAATGCATGGATTCAGGCATGGATGCACCAAAGCGCGCACGCATATGTTATTTAAATCGGTTAGTTCATCCGCTTACTTAGGAGTTAAGAAAGGTAAGAACTACCAGTGTCATAGTATAATAACTACTCAATTGGGTATTTAGGAGTTATAGTAACGCAATTCCATAATTCACAACACAAATGAAAGAAAATGCATACAAGAAACAAAAGCTTGAACACATTTGACCAAACCAAGTACGTCACTTTCAAAGCATCCATGAATGTCAATGCATGCATGGATTCAGGCATGGATGCACCAAAGCGCGCACGCATATGTTATTTAAATCGGTTAGTTCATCCGCTTACTTAGGAGTTAAGAAAGCTAAGAACTACCAGTGTCATAGTATAATAACTACTCAATTGGGTATTTAGGAGTTATAGTAACGCAATTCCATAGTTCACAACACAAATGAAAGAAAATGCATACAAGAAACAAAAGCTTGAACACATTTGACCAAACCAAGTACGTCACTTTCAAAGCATCCATGAATGTCTATGCATGCATGGATTCAGGCATGGATGCACCAAAGCGTGCACGCATATGTTATTTAAATCGGTTAGTTCATCCGCTTACTTAGGAGTTAAGAAAGCTAAGAACTACCAGTGTCATAGTATAATAACTACTCAATTGGGTATTTAGGAGTTATAGTAACGCAATTCCATAGTTCACGACACAAATGAAAGAAAATGCATACAAGAAACAAAAGCTTGAACACATTTGACCAAACCAAGTACGTCACTTTCAAAGCATCCATGAATGTCAATGCATGCATGGAGTAAGGCATGGATGCACCAAATCGTGCACGCATATGTTATTTAAGTCAGCTAGTTAATCCGATTACTTAGGAGTTAAGAACGCTAAAAACTACCAGTGTCATAGTATAATAACTACTCAATTGGGTATTTAGGAGTTAAAGTAACGCAATTCCATAATTCACAACACAAATGAAAGAAAATGCATACAAGAAACAAAAGCTTGAACACATTTGACCAAACCAAGTACGTCACTTTCAAAGCATCCATGAATCTCAATGCATGCATGGATTCAGGCATGGATGCACCAAAGCGTGCACGCATATGTTATTTAAATCGGCTTGTTCATCCGCTTACTTAGGAGTTAAGAAAGCTAAAAAACTACCAGTGTCATAGTATAATAACTACTCAATTGGGTTTTTAGAAGTTATAGTAACGCAATTCCATAGTTCAAAACACAAATGAAAGAAAATGCATACAAGAAACAAAAGCTTGAACACATTTGACCAAACCAAGTACGTCACTTTCAAAGTATCCATGAATGTCAATGCATGCATGGATTAAAGCATGGATGCACCAAAGCGTGCACGCATATGTTATTTAAATAGGCTAGTTCATCCGCTTACTTAGGAGTTCAGAAAGCTAAAAACTACCAGTGTCATAGTATAATAACTACTCAATTGGGTATTTAGGAGTTATAGTAACGCAATTCCATAATTCACAACACAAATGAAAGAAAATGCATACATGAAACAAAAGCTTGAACACATTTGACCAAACCAAGTACGTCACTTTCAAAGCATATATGAATGTCAATGCATGCATGGAGTAAGGCATGGATGCACCAAATCGTGCACGCATATGTTATTTAAGTCAGCTAGTTAATCCGCTTACTTAGGAGTTAAGAACGCTAAAAACTACCAGTGTCATAGTATAATAACTACTCAATTGGGTGTTTAGGAGTTATTGTAACGCAATTCCATAATTCACAACACAAATGAAAGAAAATGCATACATGAAACAAAAGCTTGAACACATTTAACCAAACCAAGTACGTCACTTTCAAAGCATCCATGAATGTCAATGCATGCATGGATTCAGGCATGGATGCACCAAAGCGCGCACGCATAGGTTATTTAAATCGGTTAGTTCATCCGCTTACTTAGGAGTTAAGAAAGCTAAGAACTACCAGTGTCATAGTATATAATAACTACTCAATTGGGTATTTAGGAGTTATAGTAACGCAATTCCATAGTTCACGACACAAATGAAAGAAAATGCATACAAGAAATAAAAGCTTGAACACATTTGACCAAACCAAGTACGTCACTTTCAAAGCATATATGAATGTCAATGCATGCATGGAGTAAGGCATGGATGCACCAAATCGTGCACGCATATGTTATTTAAGTCAGCTAGTTAATCCGATTACTTAGGAGTTAAGAACGCTAAAAACTACCAGTGTCATAATATAATAACTACTCAATTGGGTATTTAGGAGTTATAGTAACGCAATTCCATAATTCACAACACAAATGAAAGAAAATGCATACAAGAAACAAAAGCATGAACACATTTGACCAAACAAGGTACGTCACTTTCAAAGCATCCATGAATGTCAATGCATGCATGGATTCAGGCATGGATGCACCAAAGCGTGCACGCATATGTTATTTAAATCGATTAGTTCATCCGCTTACTTAGGAGTTAAGAAAGCTAAGAACTACCAGTGTCATTGTATAATAACTACTCAATTGGGTATTTAGGAGTTATAGTAACGCAATTCCATAGTTCACAACACAAATGAAAGAAAATGCATACAAGAAACAAAAGCTTGAACACATTTGACCAAACCAAGTACGTCACTTTCAAAGCATCCATGAATGTCAATGCATGCATGGATTCAGGCATGGATGCACCAAAGCGCGCACGCATATGTTATTTAAATCGGTTAGTTCATCCGCTTACTTAGGAGTTAAGAAAGCTAAGAACTACCAGTGTCATTGTATAATAACTACTCAATTGGGTATTTAGGAGTTATAGTAACGCAATTCCATAGTTCACAACACAAATGAAAGAAAATGCATACAAGAAATAAAAGCTTGAACACATTTGACCAAACCAAGTACGTCACTTTCAAAGCATATATGAATGTCAATGCATGCATGGAGTAAGGCATGGATGCCCCAAATCGTGCACGCATATGTTATTTAAGTCAGCTAGTTAATCCGCTTACTTAGGAGTTAAGAACGCTAAAAACTACCAGTGTCATAGTATAATAACTACTCAATTGGGTATTTAGGAGTTATAGTAACGCAATTCCATAGTTCACGACACAAATGAAAGAAAATGCATACAAGAAATAAAAGCTTGAACACATTTGACCAAACCAAGTACGTCACTTTCAAAGCATATATGAATGTCAATGCATGCATGGATTCAGGCATGGATGCACCAAATCGTGCACGCATATGTTATTTAAATCGGCTAGTTAATCCGCTTACTTAGGAGTTAAGAACGCTAAAAACTACCAGTGTCATAGTATAATAACTACCCAATTGGGTATTTAGCAGTTATAGTAACGCAATTCCATAATTCACAACACAAATGAAAGAAAATGCATACAAGAAACAAAAGCTTGAACACATTTGACCAAACCAAGTACGTCACTTTCAAAGCATCCATGAATGTCAATGCATGCATGGATTCAGGCATGGATGCACCAAAGCATGCACGCATATGTTATTTAAATCGGTTAGTTCATCCGCTTACTTAGGAGTTAAGAAAGCTAAGAACTACCAGTGTCATAGTATAATAACTACTCAATTGGGTATTTAGGAGTTATAGTAACGCAATTCCATAGTTCAAAACACAAATGAAAGAAAATGCATACAAGAAACAAAAGCTTGAACACATTTGACCAAACCAAGTACGTCACTTTCAAAGCATCCATGAATGTCAATGCATGCATGGATTCAGGCATGGATGCACCAAAGCGCGCACGCATATGTTATTTAAATCGGTTAGTTCATCCGCTTAATTAGGAGTTAAGAAAGCTAAGAACTACCAGTGTCATAGTATAATAACTACTCAATTGGGTATTTAGGAGTTATAGTAACGCAATTCCATAGTTCAAGACACAAATGAAAGAAAATGCATACAAGAAATAAAAGCTTGAACACATTTGACCAAACCAAGTACGTCACTTTCAAAGCATATATGAATGTCAATGCATGCATGGAGTAAGGCATGGATGCACCAAATTGTGCACGCATATGTTATTTGAATCGGCTAGTTCATCCGCTTACTTAGGAGTTAAGGAAGCTAAAAACTACCAGTGTCATAGTATAATAACTACTCAATTGGGTATTTAGGAGTTATAGAAACGCAATTACATAGTTCACAACACAAATGAAAGAAAATGCATAAAAGAAACAAAAGCTTGAACACATTTGACCAAACCAAGTACGTCACTTTCAAAGCATCCATGAATATCAATGTATGCATGGATTCAGGCATGGATGCACCAAAGCGTGCACGCATATGTTATTTAAATCGGCTAGTTCATCCGCTTACTTAGGAGTTAAGAAAGCTAAAAACTACCAGTGTCATAGTATAATAACTACTCAATTGGGTATTTAGGAGTTATAGTAATGCAATTCCATAATTCACAACACAAATGAAAGAAAATGCATACATGAAACAAAAGCTTGAACACATTTGACCAAACCAAGTACGTCACTTTCAAAGCATATATGAATGTCAATGCATGCATGGAGTAAGGCATGGATGCACCAAATCGTGCACGCATATGTTATTTAAGTCAGCTAGTTAATCCGCTTACTTAGGAGTTAAGAACGCTAAAAACTACCAGTGTCATAGTATAATAACTACTCAATTGGGTGTTTAGGAGTTATTGTAACGCAATTCCATAATTCACAACATAAATGAAAGAAAATGCATACATGAAACAAAAGCTTGAACACATTTGACCAAACCAAGTACGTCACTTTCAAAGCATCCATGAATGTCAATGCATGCATGGATTCAGGCATGGATGCACCAAAGCGCGCACGCATATGTTATTTAAATCGGTTAGTTCATCCGCTTACTTAGGAGTTAAGAAAGCTAAGAACTACCAGTGTCATTGTATAATAACTACTCAATTGGGTATTTAGGAGTTATAGTAACGCAATTCCATAGTTCAAAACACAAATGAAAGAAAATGCATACAAGAAACAAAAGCTTGAACACATTTGACCAAACCAAGTACGTCACTTTCAAAGCATCCATGAATGTCAATGCATGCATGGATTCAGGCATGGATGCACCAAAGCGCGCACGCATATGTTATTTAAATCGGTTAGTTCATCCGCTTAATTTGGAGTTAAGAAAGCTAAGAACTACCAGTGTCATAGTATAATAACTACTCAATTGGGTATTTAGGAGTTATAGTAACGCAATTCCATAGTTCACGACACAAATGAAAGAAAATGCATACAAGAAATAAAAGCTTGAACACATTTGACCAAACCAAGTACGTCACTTTCAAAGCATATATGAATGTCAATGCATGCATGGAGTAAGGCATGGATGCACCAAATTGTGCACGCATATGTTATTTGAATCGGCTAGTTCATCCGCTTACTTAGGAGTTAAGGAAGCTAAAAACTACCAGTGTCATAGTATAATAACTACTCAATTGGGTATTTAGGAGTTATAGAAACGCAATTACATAGTTCACAACACAAATGAAAGAAAATGCATAAAAGAAACAAAAGCTTGAACACATTTGACCAAACCAAGTACGTCACTTTCAAAGCATCCATGAATATCAATGTATGCATGGATTCAGGCATGGATGCACCAAAGCGTGCACGCATATGTTATTTAAATCGGCTAGTTCATCCGCTTACTTAGGAGTTAAGAAAGCTAAAAACTACCAGTGTCATAGTATAATAACTACTCAATTGGGTATTTAGGAGTTATAGTAACGCAATTCCATAATTCACAACACAAATGAAAGAAAATGCATACATGAAACAAAAGCTTGAACACATTTGACCAAACCAAGTACGTCACTTTCAAAGCATATATGAATGTCAATGCATGCATGGAGTAAGGCATGGATGCACCAAATCGTGCACGCATATGTTATTTAAGTCAGCTAGTTAATCCGCTTACTTAGGAGTTAAGAACGCTAAAAACTACCAGTGTCATAGTATAATAACTACTCAATTGGGTGTTTAGGAGTTATTGTAACGCAATTCCATAATTCACAACATAAATGAAAGAAAATGCATACATGAAACAAAAGCTTGAACACATTTGACCAAACCAAGTACGTCACTTTCAAAGCATCCATGAATGTCAATGCATGCATGGATTCAGGCATGGATGCACCAAAGCGCGCACGCATATGTTATTTAAATCGGTTAGTTCATCCGCTTACTTAGGAGTTAAGAAAGCTAAGAACTACCAGTGTCATTGTATAATAACTACTCAATTGGGTATTTAGGAGTTATAGTAACGCAATTCCATAGTTCACAACACAAATGAAAGAAAATGCATACAAGAAACAAAAGCTTGAACACATTTGACCACTTTCAAAGCATCCATGAATGTCAATGCATGCATGGATTCAGGCATGGATGCACCAAATCGTGCACGCATATGTTATTTAAATCGGCTAGTTCATCCGCTTACTTAGGAGTTAAGAAAGCTAAAAACTACCAGTGTCATAGTATAATAACTACTCAATTGGGTATTTAGGAGTTATAGAAATGCAATTACATAGTTCACAACACAGATGAAAGAAAATGCATAAAAGAAACAAAAGCTTGAACACATTTGACCAAACCAAGTACGTCACTTTCAAAGCATCCATGAATATCAATGCATGCATGGATTCAGGCATGGATGCACCAAAGCGTGCACGCATATGTTATTTAAATCGGTTAGTTCATCCGCTTACTTAGGAGTTAAGAAAGCTAAGAACTACCAGTGTCATAGTATAATAACTACTCAATTGGTTATTTAGGAGTTATAGTAACGCAATTCCATAGTTCGCAACACAAATGAAAGAAAATGCATACAAGAAATAAAAGCTTGAACACATTTGACCAAACCAAGTACGTCACTTTCAAAGCATCCATGAATGTCAATGCATGCATGGATTCAGGCATGGATGCACCAAAGCGCGCACGCATATGTTATTTAAATCGGTTAGTTCATCCGCTTAATTAGGAGTTAAGAAAGCTAAAAACTACCAGTGTCATAGTATAATAACTACTCAATTGGGTATTTAGGAGTTATAGTAACGCAATTCCATAGTTCACGACACAAATGAAAGAAAATGCATACAAGAAATAAAAGCTTGAACACATTTGACCAAACCAAGTACGTCACTTTCAAAGCATATATGAATGTCAATGCATGCATGGAGTAAGGCATGGATGCACCAAATCGTGCACGCATATGTTATTTAAGTCAGCTAGTTAATCCGCTTACTTAGGAGTTAAGAACGCTAAAAACTACCAGTGTCATAGTATAATAACTACCCAATTGGGTATTTAGCAGTTATAGTAAAGCAATTCCATAATTCACAACACAAATGAAAGATAATGCATACAAGAAACAAAAGCTTGAACACATTTGACCAAACCAAGTACGTCACTTTCAAAGCATCCATGAATGTCAATGCATGCATGGATTCAGGCATGGATGCACCAAAGCGTGCACGCATATGTTATTTAAATCGATTAGTTCATCCGCTTACTTAGGAGTTAAGAAAGCTAAGAACTACCAGTGTCATAGTATAATAACTACTCAATTGGGTATTTAGGAGTTATAGTAACGCAATTCCATAGTTCACGACACAAATGAAAGAAAATGCATACAAGAAATAAAAGCTTGAACACATTTGACCAAACCAAGTACGTCACTTTCAAAGCATATATGAATGTCAATGCATGCATGGAGTAAGGCATGGATGCACCAAATTGTGCACGCATATGTTATTTGAATCGGCTAGTTCATCCGCTTACTTAGGAGTTAAGGAAGCTAAAAACTACCAGTGTCATAGTATAATAACTACTCAATTGGGTATTTAGGAGTTATAGAAACGCAATTACATAGTTCACAACACAAATGAAAGAAAATGCATAAAAGAAACAAAAGCTTGAACACATTTGACCAAACCAAGTACGTCACTTTCAAAGCATCCATGAATATCAATGTATGCATGGATTCAGGCATGGATGCACCAAAGCGTGCACGCATATGTTATTTAAATCGGCTAGTTCATCCGCTTAATTAGGAGTTAAGAAAGCTAAAAACTACCAGTGTCATAGTATAATAACTACTCAATTGGGTATTTAGGAGTTATAGTAACGCAATTCCATAATTCACAACACAAATGAAAGAAAATGCATACATGAAACAAAAGCTTGAACACATTTGACCAAACCAAGTACGTCACTTTCAAAGCATATATGAATGTCAATGCATGCATGGAGTAAGGCATGGATGCACCAAATCGTGCACGCATATGTTATTTAAGTCAGCTAGTTAATCCGCTTACTTAGGAGTTAAGAACGCTAAAAACTACCAGTGTCATAGTATAATAACTACTCAATTGGGTGTTTAGGAGTTATTGTAACGCAATTCCATAATTCACAACACAAATGAAAGAAAATGCATACATGAAACAAAAGCTTGAACACATTTGACCAAACCAAGTACGTCACTTTCAAAGCATCCATGAATGTCAATGCATGCATGGATTCAGGCATGGATGCACCAAAGCGCGCACGCATATGTTATTTAAATCGGTTAGTTCATCCGCTTACTTAGGAGTTAAGAAAGCTAAGAACTACCAGTGTCATTGTATAATAACTACTCAATTGGGTATTTAGGAGTTATAGTAACGCAATTCCATAGTTCACAACACAAATGAAAGAAAATGCATACAAGAAACAAAAGCTTGAACACATTTGACCACTTTCAAAAGATCCATGAATGTCAATGCATGCATGGATTCAGGCATGGATGCACCAAATCGTGCACGCATATGTTATTTAAATCGGCTAGTTCATCCGCTTACTTAGGAGTTAAGAAAGCTAAAAACTACCAGTGTCATAGTATAATAACTACTCAATTGGGTATTTAGGAGTTATAGAAATGCAATTACATAGTTCACAACACAGATGAAAGAAAATGCATAAAAGAAACAAAAGCTTGAACACATTTGACCAAACCAAGTACGTCACTTTCAAAGCATCCATGAATATCAATGCATGCATGGATTCAGGCATGGATGCACCAAAGCGTGCACGCATATGTTATTTAAATCGGTTAGTTCATCCGCTTACTTAGGAGTTAAGAAAGCTAAGAACTACCAGTGTCATAGTATAATAACTACTCAATTGGTTATTTAGGAGTTATAGTAACGCAATTCCATAGTTCGCAACACAAATGAAAGAAAATGCATACAAGAAATAAAAGCTTGAACACATTTGACCAAACCAAGTACGTCACTTTCAAAGCATCCATGAATGTCAATGCATGCATGGATTCAGGCATGGATGCACCAAAGCGCGCACGCATATATTATTTAAATCGGTTAGTTCATCCGCTTAATTAGGAGTTAAGAAAGCTAAAAACTACCAGTGTCATAGTATAATAACTACTCAATTGGGTATTTAGGAGTTATAGTAACGCAATTCCATAGTTCACGACACAAATGAAAGAAAATGCATACAAGAAATAAAAGCTTGAACACATTTGACCAAACCAAGTACGTCACTTTCAAAGCATATATGAATGTCAATGCATGCATGGAGTAAGGCATGGATGCACCAAATCGTGCACGCATATGTTATTTAAGTCAGCTAGTTAATCCGCTTACTTAGGAGTTAAGAACGCTAAAAACTACCAGTGTCATAGTATAATAACTACCCAATTGGGTATTTAGCAGTTATAGTAACGCAATTCCATAATTCACAACACAAATGAAAGATAATGCATACAAGAAACAAAAGCTTGAACACATTTGACCAAACCAAGTACGTCACTTTCAAAGCATCCATGAATGTCAATGCATGCATGGATTCAGGCATGGATGCACCAAAGCATGCACGCATATGTTATTTAAATCGATTAGTTCATCCGCTTACTTAGGAGTTAAGAAAGCTAAGAACTACCAGTGTCATAGTATAATAACTACTCAATTGGGTATTTAGGAGTTATAGTAACGCAATTCCATAGTTCACAACACAAATGAAAGAAAATGCATATAAGAAATAAAAGCTTGAACACATTTGACCAAACCAAGTACGTCACTTTCAAAGCATATATGAATGTCAATGCATGCATGGAGTAAGGCATGGATGCACCAAATCGTGCACGCATATGTTATTTAAGTCAGCTAGTTAATCCGCTTACTTAGGAGTTAAGAACGCTAAAAACTACCAGTGTCATAGTATAATAACTACTCAATTGGGTATTTAGGAGTTATAGTAACGCAATTCCATAATTCACAACACAAATGAAAGAAAATGCATACAAGAAATAAAAGCATGAACACATTTGACCAAACCAAGTACGTCACTTTCAAAGCATATATGAATGTCAATGCATGCATGGAGTAAGGCATGGATGCACCAAATCGTGCACGCATATGTTATTTAAGTCAGCTAGTTAATCCGCTTACTTAGGAGTTAAGAACGCTAAAAACTACCAGTGTCATAGTATAATAACTACCCAATTGGGTATTTAGCAGTTATAGTAACGCAATTCCATAATTCACAACACAAATGAAAGAAAATGCATACAAGAAACAAAAGCTTGAACACATTTGACCAAACCAAGTACGTCACTTTCAAAGCATCCATGAATGTCAATGCATGCATGGATTCAGGCATGGATGCACCAAAGCGCGCACGCATATGTTATTTAAATCGGTTAGTTCATCCGCTTACTTAGGAGTTAAGAAAGCTAAGAACTACCAGTGTCATTGTATAATAACTACTCAATTGGGTATTTAGGAGTTATAGTAACGCAATTCCATAGTTCACAACACAAATGAAAGAAAATGCATATAAGAAATAAAAGCTTGAACACATTTGACCAAACCAAGTACGTCACTTTCAAAGCATATATGAATGTCAATGCATGCATGGAGTAAGGCATGGATGCACCAAATCGTGCACGCATATGTTATTTAAGTCAGCTAGTTAATCCGCTTACTTAGGAGTTAAGAACGCTAAAAACTACCAGTGTCATAGTATAATAACTACTCAATTGGGTATTTAGGAGTTATAGTAACGCAATTCCATAATTCACAACACAAATGAAAGAAAATGCATACAAGAAATAAAAGCATGAACACATTTGACCAAACCAAGTACGTCACTTTCAAAGCATATATGAATGTCAATGCATGCATGGAGTAAGGCATGGATGCACCAAATCGTGCACGCATATGTTATTTAAGTCAGCTAGTTAATCCGCTTACTTAGGAGTTAAGAACGCGAAAAACTACCAGTGTCATAGTATAATAACTACCCAATTGGGTATTTAGCAGTTATAGTAACGCAATTCCATAATTCACAACACAAATGAAAGAAAATGCATACAAGAAACAAAAGCTTGAACACATTTGACCAAACCAAGTACGTCACTTTCAAAGCATCCATGAATGTCAATGCATGCATGGATTCAGGCATGGATGCACCAAAGCGCGCACGCATATGTTATTTAAATCGGTTAGTTCATCCGCTTACTTAGGAGTTAAGAAAGCTAAGAACTACCAGTGTCATTGTATAATAACTACTCAATTGGGTATTTAGGAGTTATAGTAACGCAATTCCATAGTTCACAACACAAATGAAAGAAAATGCATACAAGAAATAAAAGCTTGAACACATTTGACCAAACAAGGTACGTCACTTTCAAAGCATCCATGAATGTCAATGCATGCATGGATTCAGGCATGGATGCACCAAAGCGTGCACGCATATGTTATTTAAATCGATTAGTTCATCCGCTTACTTAGGAGTTAAGAAAGCTAAGAACTACCAGTGTCATAGTATAATAACTACTCAATTGGGTATTTAGGAGTTATAGTAACGCAATTCCATAGTTCACGATACATATGAAAGAAAATGCATACAAGAAATAAAAGCTTGAACACATTTGACCAAACCAAGTACGTCACTTTCAAAGCATATATGAATGTCAATGCATGCATGGAGTAAGGCATGGATGCACCAAATCGTGCACGCATATGTTATTTAAGTCAGCTAGTTAATCCGCTTACTTAGGAGTTAAGAACGCTAAAAACTACCAGTGTCATAGTATAATAACTACTCAATTGGGTATTTAGGAGTTATAGTAACGCAATTCCATAATTCACAACACAAATGAAAGAAAATGCATACAAGAAATAAAAGCATGAACACATTTGACCAAACCAAGTACGTCACTTTCAAAGCATATATGAATGTCAATGCATGCATGGAGTAAGGCATGGATGCACCAAATCGTGCACGCATATGTTATTTAAGTCAGCTAGTTAATCCGCTTACTTAGGAGTTAAGAACGCTAAAAACTACCAGTGTCATAGTATAATAACTACCCAATTGGGTATTTAGCAGTTATAGTAACGCAATTCCATAATTCACAACACAAATGAAAGAAAATGCATACAAGAAACAAAAGCTTGAACACATTTGACCAAACCAAGTACGTCACTTTCAAAGCATCCATGAATGTCAATGCATGCATGGATTCAGGCATGGATGCACCAAAGCGCGCACGCATATGTTATTTAAATCGGTTAGTTCATCCGCTTACTTAGGAGTTAAGAAAGCTAAGAACTACCAGTGTCATAGTATAATAACTACTCAATTGGTTATTTAGGAGTTATAGTAACGCAATTCCATAGTTCGCAACACAAATGAAAGAAAATGCATACAAGAAATAAAAGCTTGAACACATTTGACCAAACCAATTACGTCACTTTCAAAGCATATATGAATGTCAAT
Organism: Gnaphalium uliginosum; assembly: GCA_963930675.1. Classification (NCBI taxonomy): domain Eukaryota; kingdom Viridiplantae; phylum Streptophyta; class Magnoliopsida; order Asterales; family Asteraceae; genus Gnaphalium; species Gnaphalium uliginosum. The sequence goes on from CAWVNS010000096.1 coordinate 27,179, forward strand.
GCATGCATGGAGTAAGGCATGGATGCACCAAATCGTGCACGCATATGTTATTTAAGTCAGCTAGTTAATCCGCTTACTTAGGAGTTAAGAACGCTAAAAACTACCAGTGTCATAGTATAATAACTACCCAATTGAGTATTTAGCAGTTATAGTAACGCAATTCCATAATTCACAACACAAATGAAAGAAAATGCATACAAGAAACAAAAGCTTGAACACATTTGACCAAACAAGGTACGTCACTTTCAAAGCATCCATGAATGTCAATGCATGCATGGATTCAGGCATGGATGCACCAATGCGTGCACGCATATGTTATTTAAATCGATTAGTTCATCCGCTTACTTAGGAGTTAAGAAAGCTAAGAACTACCAGTGTCATAGTATAATAACTACTCAATTGGGTATTTAGGAGTTATAGTAATGCAATTCCATAGTTCACAACACAAATGAAAGAAAATGCATACAAGAAATAAAAGCTTGAACACATTTGACCAAACCAAGTACGTCACTTTCAAAGCATATATGAATGTCAATGCATGCATGGAGTAAGGCATGGATGCACCAAATCGTGCACGCATATGTTATTTGAATCGGCTAGTTCATCCGCTTACTTAGGAGTTAAGGAAGCTAAAAACTACCAGTGTCATAGTATAATAACTACTCAATTGGGTATTTAGGAGTTATAGAAACGCAATTACATAGTTCACAACACAAATGAAAGAAAATGCATAAAAGAAACAAAAGCTTGAACACATTTGACCAAACCAAGTACGTCACTTTCAAAGCATCCATGAATATCAATGCATGCATGGATTCAGGCATGGATGCACCAAAGCGTGCACGCATATGTTATTTAAATCGGTTAGTTCATCCGCTTACTTAGGAGTTAAGAAAGCTAAGAACTACCAGTGTCATAGTATAATAACTACTCAATTGGTTATTTAGGAGTTATAGTAACGCAATTCCATAGTTCGCAACACAAATGAAAGAAAATGCATACAAGAAATAAAAGCTTGAACACATTTGACCAAACCAAGTACGTCACTTTCAAAGCATATATGAATGTCAATGCATGCATGGAGTAAGGCATGGATGCACCAAATCGTGCACGCATATGTTATTTAAGTCAGCTAGTTAATCCGCTTACTTAGGAGTTAAGAACGCTAAAAACTACCAGTGTCATAGTATATTAACTACCCAATTGGGTATTTAGCAGTTATAGTAACGCAATTCCATAATTCACAACACAAATGAAAGAAAATGCATACAAGAAACAAAAGCTTGAACACATTTGACCAAACCAAGTACGTCACTTTCAAAGCATCCATGAATGTCAATGCATGCATGGATTCAGGCATGGATGCACCAAAGCATGCACGCATATGTTATTTAAATCGGTTAGTTCATCCGCTTACTTAGGAGTTAAGAAAGCTAAGAACTACCAGTGTCATAGTATAATAACTACTCAATTGGGTATTTAGGAGTTATAGTAACGCAATTCCATAGTTCACAACACAAATGAAAGAAAATGCATATAAGAAATAAAAGCTTGAACACATTTGACCAAACCAAGTACGTCACTTTCAAAGCATAGATGAATGTCAATGCATGCATGGAGTAAGGCATGGATGCACCAAATCGTGCACGCATATGTTATTTAAGTCAGCTAGTTAATCCGCTTACTTAGGAGATAAGAACGCTAAAAACTACCAGTGTCATAGTATAATAACTACTCAATTGGGTATTTAGGAGTTATAGTAACGCAATTCCATAATTCACAACACAAATGAAAGAAAATGCATACAAGAAATAAAAGCATGAACACATTTGACCAAACCAAGTACGTCACTTTCCATGCTTCAATGAATATCAATGCATGCATGGATTCAAGAAAGGATGCACCAAAGCGTGCACGCATATGTTATTTAAATCGGTTAGTTCATCCGCTTACTTAGGAGTTAAGAAAGCTAAGAACTACCAGTGTCATAGTATAATAACTACTCAATTGGGTATTTAGGAGTTATAGTAACGCAATTCCATAGTTCACAACACAAATGAAAGAAAATGCATACAAGAAACAAAAGCTTGAACACATTTGACCAAACCAAGTACGTCACTTTCAAAGCATCCATGAATGTCAATGCATGCATGGATTCAGGCATGGATGCACCAAAGCGCGCACGCATATGTTATTTAAATCGGTTAGTTCATCCGCTTAATTAGGAGTTAAGAAAGCTAAGAACTACCAGTGTCATAGTATAATAACTACTCAATTGGGTATTTACGAGTTATAGTAACGCAATTTCATAGTTCACGACACAAATGAAAGAAAATGCATACAAGAAATAAAAGCTTGAACACATTTGACCAAACCAAGTACGTCACTTTCAAAGCATATATGAATGTCAATGCATGCATGGAGTAAGGCATGGATGCACCAAAGCGTGCACGCATATGTTATTTAAATCGGTTAGTTCATCCGCTTACTTAGGAGTTAAGAAAGCTAAGAACTACCAGTGTCATTGTATAATAACTACTCAATTGGGTATTTAGGAGTTATAGTAACGCAATTCCATAATTCACAACACAAATGAAAGAAAATGCATACATGAAACAAAAGCTTGAACACATTTGACCAAACCAAGTACGTCACTTTCAAAGCATATATGAATGTCAATGCATGCATGGAGTAAGGCATGGATGCACCAAATCGTGCACGCATATGTTATTTAAATCGGCTAGTTCATCCGCTTACTTAGGAGTTAAGAACGCTAAAAACTACCAGTGTCATAGTATAATAACTACTCAATTGGGTATTTAGGAGTTATAGTAACGCAATTCCATAATTCACAACACAAATGAAAAAAAATGCATACAAGAAATAAAAGCATGAACACATTTGACCAAACCAAGTACGTCACTTTCCATGCTTCAATGAATATCAATGCATGCATGGATTCAAGAAAGGATGCACCAAAGCGTGCACACATATGTTATTTAAATCGGTTAGTTCATCCGCTTACTTAGGAGTTAAGAAAGCTAAGAACTACCAGTGTCATAGTATAATAACTACTCAATTGGGTATTTAGGAGTTATAGTAACGCAATTCCATAATTCACAACACAAATGAAAGAAAATGCATACAAGAAACAAAAGCATGAACACATTTGACCAAACCAAGTACGTCACTTTCAAAGCATCCATGAATGTCAATGCATGCATGGATTCAGGCATGGATGCACCAAAGCGCGCACGCATATGTTATTTAAATCGGTTACTTCATCCGCTTAATTAGGAGTTAAGAAAGCTAAGAACTACCAGTGTCATAGTATAATAACTACTCAATTGGGTATTTAGGAGTTATAGTAACGCAATTCCATAGTTCACGACACAAATGAAAGAAAATGCATACAAGAAATAAAAGCTTGAACACATTTGACCAAACAAGGTACGTCACTTTCAAAGCATCCATGAATGTCAATGCATGCATGGATTCAGGCATGGATGCACCAAAGCGTGCACGCATATGTTATTTAAATCGATTAGTTCATCCGCTTACTTAGGAGTTAAGAAAGCTAAGAACTACCAGTGTCATAGTATAATAACTACTCAATTGGGTATTTAGGAGTTATAGTAACGCAATTCCATAGTTCACGATACATATGAAAGAAAATGCATACAAGAAATAAAAGCTTGAACACATTTGACCAAACCAAGTACGTCACTTTCAAAGCATATATGAATGTCAATGCATGCATGGAGTAAGGCATGGATGCACCAAATCGTGCACGCATATGTTATTTAAGTCAGCTAGTTAATCCGCTTACTTAGGAGTTAAGAACGCTAAAAACTACCAGTGTCATAGTATAATAACTACCCAATTGGGTATTTAGCAGTTATAGTAACGCAATTCCATAATTCACAACACAAATGAAAGAAAATGCATACAAGAAACAAAAGCTTGAACACATTTGACCAAACCAAGTACGTCACTTTCAAAGCATCCATGAATGTCAATGCATGCATGGATTCAGGCATGGATGCACCAAAGCGCGCACGCATATGTTATTTAAATCGGTTAGTTCATCCGCTTACTTAGGAGTTAAGAAAGCTAAGAACTACCAGTGTCATTGTATAATAACTACTCAATTGGGTATTTAGGAGTTATAGTAACGCAATTCCATAGTTCACAACACAAATGAAAGAAAATGCATACAAGAAATAAAAGCTTGAACACATTTGACCAAACAAGGTACGTCACTTTCAAAGCATCCATGAATGTCAATGCATGCATGGATTCAGGCATGGATGCACCAAAGCGTGCACGCATATGTTATTTAAATCGATTAGTTCATCCGCTTACTTAGGAGTTAAGAAAGCTAAGAACTACCAGTGTCATAGTATAATAACTACTCAATTGGGTATTTAGGAGTTATAGTAACGCAATTCCATAGTTCACGATACATATGAAAGAAAATGCATACAAGAAATAAAAGCTTGAACACATTTGACCAAACCAAGTACGTCACTTTCAAAGCATATATGAATGTCAATGCATGCATGGAGTAAGGCATGGATGCACCAAATCGTGCACGCATATGTTATTTAAGTCAGCTAGTTAATCCGCTTACTTAGGAGTTAAGAACGCTAAAAACTACCAGTGTCATAGTATAATAACTACTCAATTGGGTATTTAGGAGTTATAGTAACGCAATTCCATAATTCACAACACAAATGAAAGAAAATGCATACAAGAAATAAAAGCATGAACACATTTGACCAAACCAAATACGTCACTTTCAAAGCATATATGAATGTCAATGCATGCATGGAGTAAGGCATGGATGCACCAAATCGTGCACGCATATGTTATTTAAGTCAGCTAGTTAATCCGCTTACTTAGGAGTTAAGAACGCTAAAAACTACCAGTGTCATAGTATAATAACTACCCAATTGGGTATTTAGCAGTTATAGTAACGCAATTCCATAATTCACAACACAAATGAAAGAAAATGCATACAAGAAACAAAAGCTTGAACACATTTGACCAAACCAAGTACGTCACTTTCAAAGCATCCATGAATGTCAATGCATGCATGGATTCAGGCATGGATGCACCAAAGCGCGCACGCATATGTTATTTAAATCGGTTAGTTCATCCGCTTACTTAGGAGTTAAGAAAGCTAAGAACTACCAGTGTCATAGTATAATAACTACTCAATTGGTTATTTAGGAGTTATAGTAACGCAATTCCATAGTTCGCAACACAAATGAAAGAAAATGCATACAAGAAATAAAAGCTTGAACACATTTGACCAAACCAAGTACGTCACTTTCAAAGCATATATGAATGTCAATGCATGCATGGAGTAAGGCATGGATGCACCAAATCGTGCACGCATATGTTATTTAAGTCAGCTAGTTAATCCGCTTACTTAGGAGTTAAGAACGCTAAAAACTACCAGTGTCATAGTATAATAACTACCCAATTGGGTATTTAGCAGTTATAGTAACGCAATTCCATAATTCACAACACAAATGAAAGAAAATGCATACAAGAAACAAAAGCTTGAACACATTTGACCAAACCAAGTACGTCACTTTCAAAGCATCCATGAATGTCAATGCATGCATGGATTCAGGCATGGATGCACCAAAGCGCGCACGCATATGTTATTTAAATCGGTTAGTTCATCCGCTTACTTAGGAGTTAAGAAAGCTAAGAACTACCAGTGTCATAGTATAATAACTACTCAATTGGTTATTTAGGAGTTATAGTAACGCAATTCCATAGTTCGCAACACAAATGAAAGAAAATGCATACAAGAAATAAAAGCTTGAACACATTTGACCAAACCAATTACGTCACTTTCAAAGCATATATGAATGTCAATGCATGCATGGAGTAAGGCATGGATGCACCAAATCGTGCACGCATATGTTATTTAAGTCAGCTAGTTAATCCGCTTACTTAGGAGTTAAGAACGCTAAAAACTACCAGTGTCATAGTATAATAACTACCCAATTGGGTATTTAGCAGTTATAGTAACGCAATTCCATAATTCACAACACAAATGAAAGAAAATGCATACAAGAAACAAAAGCTTGAACACATTTGACCAAACAAGGTACGTCACTTTCAAAGCATCTATGAATGTCAATGCATGCATGGATTCAGGCATGGATGCACCAATGCGTGCACGCATATGTTATTTAAATCGATTAGTTCATCCGCTTACTTAGGAGTTAAGAAAGCTAAGAACTACCAGTGTCATAGTATAATAACTACTCAATTGGGTATTTAAGAGTTATAGTAACGCAATTCCATAGTTCACAACACAAATGAAAGAAAATGCATACAAGAAATAAAAGCTTGAACACATTTGACCAAACCAAGTACGTCACTTTCAAAGCATATATGAATGTCAATGCATGCATGGAGTAAGGCATGGATGCACCAAATCGTGCACGCATATGTTATTTAAATCGGTTAGTTCATCCGCTTACTTAGGAGTTAAGAAAGCTAAGAACTACCAGTGTCATAGTATAATAACTACTCAATTGGGTATTTAGGAGTTATAGTAACGCAATTCCATAGTTCACAACACAAATGAAAGAAAATGCATAAAAGAAACAAAAGCTTGAACACATTTGACCAAACCAAGTACGTCACTTTCAAAGCATCCATGAATATCAATGTATGCATGGATTCAGGCATGGATGCACCAAAGCGCGCACGCATATGTTATTTAAATCGGTTAGTTCATCCGCTTACTTAGGAGTTAAGAAAGCTAAGAACTACCAGTGTCATTGTATAATAACTACTCAATTGGGTATTTAGGAGTTATAGTAACGCAATTCCATAGTTCACAACACAAATGAAAGAAAATGCATACAAGAAATAAAAGCTTGAACACATTTGACCAAACAAGGTACGTCACTTTCAAAGCATCCATGAATGTCAATGCATGCATGGATTCAGGCATGGATGCACCAAAGCGTGCACGCATATGTTATTTAAATCGATTAGTTCATCCGCTTACTTAGGAGTTAAGAAAGCTAAGAACTACCAGTGTCATAGTATAATAACTACTCAATTGGGTATTTAGGAGTTATAGTAACGCAATTCCATAGTTCACGATACATATGAAAGAAAATGCATACAAGAAATAAAAGCTTGAACACATTTGACCAAACCAAGTACGTCACTTTCAAAGCATATATGAATGTCAATGCATGCATGGAGTAAGGCATGGATGCACCAAATCGTGCACGCATATGTTATTTAAGTCAGCTAGTTAATCCGCTTACTTAGGAGTTAAGAACGCTAAAAACTACCAGTGTCATAGTATAATAACTACTCAATTGGGTATTTAGGAGTTATAGTAACGCAATTCCATAATTCACAACACAAATGAAAGAAAATGCATACAAGAAATAAAAGCATGAACACATTTGACCAAACCAAATACGTCACTTTCAAAGCATATATGAATGTCAATGCATGCATGGAGTAAGGCATGGATGCACCAAATCGTGCACGCATATGTTATTTAAGTCAGCTAGTTAATCCGCTTACTTAGGAGTTAAGAACGCTAAAAACTACCAGTGTCATAGTATAATAACTACCCAATTGGGTATTTAGCAGTTATAGTAACGCAATTCCATAATTCACAACACAAATGAAAGAAAATGCATACAAGAAACAAAAGCTTGAACACATTTGACCAAACCAAGTACGTCACTTTCAAAGCATCCATGAATGTCAATGCATGCATGGATTCAGGCATGGATGCACCAAAGCGCGCACGCATATGTTATTTAAATCGGTTAGTTCATCCGCTTACTTAGGAGTTAAGAAAGCTAAGAACTACCAGTGTCATAGTATAATAACTACTCAATTGGTTATTTAGGAGTTATAGTAACGCAATTCCATAGTTCGCAACACAAATGAAAGAAAATGCATACAAGAAATAAAAGCTTGAACACATTTGACCAAACCAAGTACGTCACTTTCAAAGCATATATGAATGTCAATGCATGCATGGAGTAAGGCATGGATGCACCAAATCGTGCACGCATATGTTATTTAAGTCAGCTAGTTAATCCGCTTACTTAGGAGTTAAGAACGCTAAAAACTACCAGTGTCATAGTATAATAACTACCCAATTGGGTATTTAGCAGTTATAGTAACGCAATTCCATAATTCACAACACAAATGAAAGAAAATGCATACAAGAAACAAAAGCTTGAACACATTTGACCAAACCAAGTACGTCACTTTCAAAGCATCCATGAATGTCAAAGCATGCATGGATTCAGGCATGGATGCACCAAAGCGCGCACGCATATGTTATTTAAATCGGTTAGTTCATCCGCTTACTTAGGAGTTAAGAAAGCTAAGAACTACCAGTGTCATAGTATAATAACTACTCAATTGGTTATTTAGGAGTTATAGTAACGCAATTCCATAGTTCGCAACACAAATGAAAGAAAATGCATACAAGAAATAAAAGCTTGAACACATTTGACCAAACCAATTACGTCACTTTCAAAGCATATATGAATGTCAATGCATGCATGGAGTAAGGCATGGATGCACCAAATCGTGCACGCATATGTTATTTAAGTCAGCTAGTTAATCCGCTTACTTAGGAGTTAAGAACGCTAAAAACTACCAGTGTCATAGTATAATAACTACCCAATTGGGTATTTAGCAGTTATAGTAACGCAATTCCATAATTCACAACACAAATGAAAGAAAATGCATACAAGAAACAAAAGCTTGAACACATTTGACCAAACAAGGTACGTCACTTTCAAAGCATCTATGAATGTCAATGCATGCATGGATTCAGGCATGGATGCACCAATGCGTGCACGCATATGTTATTTAAATCGATTAGTTCATCCGCTTACTTAGGAGTTAAGAAAGCTAAGAACTACCAGTGTCATAGTATAATAACTACTCAATTGGGTATTTAAGAGTTATAGTAACGCAATTCCATAGTTCACAACACAAATGAAAGAAAATGCATACAAGAAATAAAAGCTTGAACACATTTGACCAAACCAAGTACGTCACTTTCAAAGCATATATGAATGTCAATGCATGCATGGAGTAAGGCATGGATGCACCAAATCGTGCACGCATATGTTATTTAAATCGGTTAGTTCATCCGCTTACTTAGGAGTTAAGAAAGCTAAGAACTACCAGTGTCATAGTATAATAACTACTCAATTGGGTATTTAGGAGTTATAGTAACGCAATTCCATAGTTCACAACACAAATGAAAGAAAATGCATATAAGAAATAAAAGCTTGAACACATTTGACCAAACCAAGTACGTCACTTTTAAAGCATATATGAATGTCAATGCATGCATGGAGTAAGGCATGGATGCACCAAATCGTGCACGCATATGTTATTTAAGTCAGCTAGTTAATCCGCTTACTTAGGAGATAAGAACGCTAAAAACTACCAGTGTCATAGTATAATAACTACTCAATTGGGTATTTAGGAGTTATAGTAACGCAATTCCATAATTCACAACACAAATGAAAGAAAATGCATACAAGAAATAAAAGCATGAACACATTTGACCAAACCAAGTACGTCACTTTCCATGCTTCAATGAATATCAATGCATGCATGGATTCAAGAAAGGATGCACCAAAGCGTGCACGCATATGTTATTTAAATCGGTTAGTTCATCCGCTTACTTAGGAGTTAAGAAAGCTAAGAACTACCAGTGTCATAGTATAATAACTACTCAATTGGGTATTTAGGAGTTATAGTAACGCAATTCCATAGTTCACAACACAAATGAAAGAAAATGCATACAAGAAACAAAAGCTTGAACACATTTGACCAAACCAAGTACGTCACTTTCAAAGCATCCATGAATGTCAATGCATGCATGGATTCAGGCATGGATGCACCAAAGCGCGCACGCATATGTTATTTAAATCGGTTAGTTCATCCGCTTAATTAGGAGTTAAGAAAGCTAAGAACTACCAGTGTCATAGTATAATAACTACTCAATTGGGTATTTAGGAGTTATAGTAACGCAATTCCATAGTTCACGACACAAATGAAAGAAAATGCATACATGAAACAAAAGCTTGAACACATTTGACCAAACCAAGTACGTCACTTTCAATGCATATATGAATGTCAATGCATGCATGGAGTAAGGCATGGATGCACCAAATCGTGCACGCATATGTTATTTAAATCGGCTAGTTCATCCGCTTACTTAGGAGTTAAGAACGCTAAAAACTACCAGTGTCATAGTATAATAACTACTCAATTGGTTATTTAGGAGTTATAGTAACGCAATTCCATAGTTCGCAACACAAATGAAAGAAAATGCATACAAGAAATAAAAGCTTGAACACATTTGACCAAACCAATTACGTCACTTTCAAAGCATATATGAATGTCAATGCATGCATGGAGTAAGGCATGGATGCACCAAATCGTGCACGCATATGTTATTTAAGTCAGCTAGTTAATCCGCTTACTTAGGAGTTAAGAACGCTAAAAACTACCAGTGTCATAGTATAATAACTACCCAATTGGGTATTTAGCAGTTATAGTAACGCAATTCCATAATTCACAACACAAATGAAAGAAAATGCATACAAGAAACAAAAGCTTGAACACATTTGACCAAACAAGGTACGTCACTTTCAAAGCATCTATGAATGTCAATGCATGCATGGATTCAGGCATGGATGCACCAATGCGTGCACGCATATGTTATTTAAATCGATTAGTTCATCCGCTTACTTAGGAGTTAAGAAAGCTAAGAACTACCAGTGTCATAGTATAATAACTACTCAATTGGGTATTTAAGAGTTATAGTAACGCAATTCCATAGTTCACAACACAAATGAAAGAAAATGCATACAAGAAATAAAAGCTTGAACACATTTGACCAAACCAAGTACGTCACTTTCAAAGCATATATGAATGTCAATGCATGCATGGAGTAAGGCATGGATGCACCAAATCGTGCACGCATATGTTATTTAAATCGGTTAGTTCATCCGCTTACTTAGGAGTTAAGAAAGCTAAGAACTACCAGTGTCATAGTATAATAACTACTCAATTGGGTATTTAGGAGTTATAGTAACGCAATTCCATAGTTCACAACACAAATGAAAGAAAATGCATATAAGAAATAAAAGCTTGAACACATTTGACCAAACCAAGTACGTCACTTTTAAAGCATATATGAATGTCAATGCATGCATGGAGTAAGGCATGGATGCACCAAATCGTGCACGCATATGTTATTTAAGTCAGCTAGTTAATCCGCTTACTTAGGAGATAAGAACGCTAAAAACTACCAGTGTCATAGTATAATAACTACTCAATTGGGTATTTAGGAGTTATAGTAACGCAATTCCATAATTCACAACACAAATGAAAGAAAATGCATACAAGAAATAAAAGCATGAACACATTTGACCAAACCAAGTACGTCACTTTCCATGCTTCAATGAATATCAATGCATGCATGGATTCAAGAAAGGATGCACCAAAGCGTGCACGCATATGTTATTTAAATCGGTTAGTTCATCCGCTTACTTAGGAGTTAAGAAAGCTAAGAACTACCAGTGTCATAGTATAATAACTACTCAATTGGGTATTTAGGAGTTATAGTAACGCAATTCCATAGTTCACAACACAAATGAAAGAAAATGCATACAAGAAACAAAAGCTTGAACACATTTGACCAAACCAAGTACGTCACTTTCAAAGCATCCATGAATGTCAATGCATGCATGGATTCAGGCATGGATGCACCAAAGCGCGCACGCATATGTTATTTAAATCGGTTAGTTCATCCGCTTAATTAGGAGTTAAGAAAGCTAAGAACTACCAGTGTCATAGTATAATAACTACTCAATTGGGTATTTAGGAGTTATAGTAACGCAATTCCATAGTTCACGACACAAATGAAAGAAAATGCATACATGAAACAAAAGCTTGAACACATTTGACCAAACCAAGTACGTCACTTTCAATGCATATATGAATGTCAATGCATGCATGGAGTAAGGCATGGATGCACCAAATCGTGCACGCATATGTTATTTAAATCGGCTAGTTCATCCGCTTACTTAGGAGTTAAGAACGCTAAAAACTACCAGTGTCATAGTATAATAACTACTCAATTGGTTATTTAGGAGTTATAGTAACGCAATTCCATAGTTCGCAACACAAATGAAAGAAAATGCATACAAGAAATAAAAGCTTGAACACATTTGACCAAACCAATTACGTCACTTTCAAAGCATATATGAATGTCAATGCATGCATGGAGTAAGGCATGGATGCACCAAATCGTGCACGCATATGTTATTTAAGTCAGCTAGTTAATCCGCTTACTTAGGAGTTAAGAACGCTAAAAACTACCAGTGTCATAGTATAATAACTACCCAATTGGGTATTTAGCAGTTATAGTAACGCAATTCCATAATTCACAACACAAATGAAAGAAAATGCATACAAGAAACAAAAGCTTGAACACATTTGACCAAACAAGGTACGTCACTTTCAAAGCATCTATGAATGTCAATGCATGCATGGATTCAGGCATGGATGCACCAATGCGTGCACGCATATGTTATTTAAATCGATTAGTTCATCCGCTTACTTAGGAGTTAAGAAAGCTAAGAACTACCAGTGTCATAGTATAATAACTACTCAATTGGGTATTTAAGAGTTATAGTAACGCAATTCCATAGTTCACAACACAAATGAAAGAAAATGCATACAAGAAATAAAAGCTTGAACACATTTGACCAAACCAAGTACGTCACTTTCAAAGCATATATGAATGTCAATGCATGCATGGAGTAAGGCATGGATGCACCAAATCGTGCACGCATATGTTATTTAAATCGGTTAGTTCATCCGCTTACTTAGGAGTTAAGAAAGCTAAGAACTACCAGTGTCATAGTATAATAACTACTCAATTGGGTATTTAGGAGTTATAGTAACGCAATTCCATAGTTCACAACACAAATGAAAGAAAATGCATATAAGAAATAAAAGCTTGAACACATTTGACCAAACCAAGTACGTCACTTTTAAAGCATATATGAATGTCAATGCATGCATGGAGTAAGGCATGGATGCACCAAATCGTGCACGCATATGTTATTTAAGTCAGCTAGTTAATCCGCTTACTTAGGAGATAAGAACGCTAAAAACTACCAGTGTCATAGTATAATAACTACTCAATTGGGTATTTAGGAGTTATAGTAACGCAATTCCATAATTCACAACACAAATGAAAGAAAATGCATACAAGAAATAAAAGCATGAACACATTTGACCAAACCAAGTACGTCACTTTCCATGCTTCAATGAATATCAATGCATGCATGGATTCAAGAAAGGATGCACCAAAGCGTGCACGCATATGTTATTTAAATCGGTTAGTTCATCCGCTTACTTAGGAGTTAAGAAAGCTAAGAACTACCAGTGTCATAGTATAATAACTACTCAATTGGGTATTTAGGAGTTATAGTAACGCAATTCCATAGTTCACAACACAAATGAAAGAAAATGCATACAAGAAACAAAAGCTTGAACACATTTGACCAAACCAAGTACGTCACTTTCAAAGCATCCATGAATGTCAATGCATGCATGGATTCAGGCATGGATGCACCAAAGCGCGCACGCATATGTTATTTAAATCGGTTAGTTCATCCGCTTAATTAGGAGTTAAGAAAGCTAAGAACTACCAGTGTCATAGTATAATAACTACTCAATTGGGTATTTAGGAGTTATAGTAACGCAATTCCATAGTTCACGACACAAATGAAAGAAAATGCATACAAGAAATAAAAGCTTGAACACATTTGACCAAACCAAGTACGTCACTTTCAAAGTATATATGAATGTCAATGCATGCATGGAGTAAGGCATGGATGCACCAAAGCGTGCACGCATATGTTATTTAAATCGGTTAGTTCATCCGCTTACTTAGGAGTTAAGAAAGCTAAGAACTACCAGTGTCATTGTATAATAACTACTCAATTGGGTATTTAGGAGTTATAGTAACGCAATTCCATAATTCACAACACAAATGAAAGAAAATGCATACATGAAACAAAAGCTTGAACACATTTGACCAAACCAAGTACGTCACTTTCAATGCATATATGAATGTCAATGCATGCATGGAGTAAGGCATGGATGCACCAAATCGTGCACGCATATGTTATTTAAATCGGCTAGTTCATCCGCTTACTTAGGAGTTAAGAACGCTAAAAACTACCAGTGTCATAGTATAATAACTACTCAATTGGGTATTTAGGAGTTATAGTAACGCAATTCCATAATTCACAACACAAATGAAAAAAAATGCATACAAGAAATAAAAGCATGAACACATTTGACCAAACCAAGTACGTCACTTTCCATGCTTCAATGAATATCAATGCATGCATGGATTCAAGAAAGGATGCACCAAAGCGTGCACACATATGTTATTTAAATCGGTTAGTTCATCCGCTTACTTAGGAGTTAAGAAAGCTAAGAACTACCAGTGTCATAGTATAATAACTACTCAATTGGGTATTTAGGAGTTATAGTAACGCAATTCCATAATTCACAACACAAATGAAAGAAAATGCATACAAGAAACAAAAGCATGAACACATTTGACCAAACCAAGTACGTCACTTTCAAAGCATCCATGAATGTCAATGCATGCATGGATTCAGGCATGGATGCACCAAAGCGCGCACGCATATGTTATTTAAATCGGTTACTTCATCCGCTTAATTAGGAGTTAAGAAAGCTAAGAACTACCAGTGTCATAGTATAATAACTACTCAATTGGGTATTTAGGAGTTATAGTAACGCAATTCCATAGTTTACGACACAAATGAAAGAAAATGCATACAAGAAATAAAAGCTTGAACACATTTGACCAAACCAAGTACGTCACTTTCAAAGCATATATGAATGTCAATGCATGCATGGAGTAAGGCATGGATGCACCAAATCGTGCACGCATATGTTATTTAAGTCAGCTAGTTAATCCGCTTACTTAGGAGTTAAGAACGCTAAAAACTACCAGTGTCATAGTATAATAACTACTCAATTGGGTATTTAGGAGTTATAGTAACGCAATTCCATAGTTCACAACACAAATGAAAGAAAATGCATACAAGAAATAAAAGCTTGAACACATTTGACCAAACCAAGTACGTCACTTTCAAAGCATATATGAATGTCAATGCATGCATGGAGTAAGGCATGGATGCACCAAATCGTGCACGCATATGTTATTTGAATCGGCTAGTTCATCCGCTTACTTAGGAGTTAAGGAAGCTAAAAACTACCAGTGTCATAGTATAATAACTACTCAATTGGGTATTTAGGAGTTATAGAAACGCAATTACATAGTTCACAACACAAATGAAAGAAAATGCATAAAAGAAACAAAAGCTTGAACACATTTGACCAAACCAAGTACGTCACTTTCAAAGCATCCATGAATATCAATGCATGCATGGATTCAGGCATGGATGCACCAAAGCGTGCACGCATATGTTATTTAAATCGGTTAGTTCATCCGCTTACTTAGGAGTTAAGAAAGCTAAGAACTACCAGTGTCATAGTATAATAACTACTCAATTGGTTATTTAGGAGTTATAGTAACGCAATTCCATAGTTCGCAACACAAATGAAAGAAAATGCATACAAGAAATAAAAGCTTGAACACATTTGACCAAACCAAGTACGTCACTTTCAAAGCATATATGAATGTCAATGCATGCATGGAGTAAGGCATGGATGCACCAAATCGTGCACGCATATGTTATTTAAGTCAGCTAGTTAATCCGCTTACTTAGGAGTTAAGAACGCTAAAAACTACCAGTGTCATAGTATAATAACTACCCAATTGGGTATTTAGCAGTTATAGTAACGCAATTCCATAATTCACAACACAAATGAAAGAAAATGCATACAAGAAACAAAAGCTTGAACACATTTGACCAAACCAAGTACGTCACTTTCAAAGCATCCATGAATGTCAATGCATGCATGGATTCAGGCATGGATGCACCAAAGCATGCACGCATATGTTATTTAAATCGGTTAGTTCATCCGCTTACTTAGGAGTTAAGAAAGCTAAGAACTACCAGTGTCATAGTATAATAACTACTCAATTGGGTATTTAGGAGTTATAGTAACGCAATTCCATAGTTCACAACACAAATGAAAGAAAATGCATATAAGAAATAAAAGCTTGAACACATTTGACCAAACCAAGTACGTCACTTTCAAAGCATATATGAATGTCAATGCATGCATGGAGTAAGGCATGGATGCACCAAATCGTGCACGCATATGTTATTTAAGTCAGCTAGTTAATCCGCTTACTTAGGAGATAAGAACGCTAAAAACTACCAGTGTCATAGTATAATAACTACTCAATTGGGTATTTAGGAGTTATAGTAACGCAATTCCATAATTCACAACACAAATGAAAGAAAATGCATACAAGAAATAAAAGCATGAACACATTTGACCAAACCAAGTACGTCACTTTCCATGCTTCAATGAATATCAATGCATGCATGGATTCAAGAAAGGATGCACCAAAGCGTGCACGCATATGTTATTTAAATCGGTTAGTTCATCCGCTTACTTAGGAGTTAAGAAAGCTAAGAACTACCAGTGTCATAGTATAATAACTACTCAATTGGGTATTTAGGAGTTATAGTAACGCAATTCCATAGTTCACAACACAAATGAAAGAAAATGCATACAAGAAACAAAAGCTTGAACACATTTGACCAAACCAAGTACGTCACTTTCAAAGCATCCATGAATGTCAATGCATGCATGGATTCAGGCATGGATGCACCAAAGCGCGCACGCATATGTTATTTAAATCGGTTAGTTAATCCGCTTAATTAGGAGTTAAGAAAGCTAAGAACTACCAGTGTCATAGTATAATAACTACTCAATTGGGTATTTAGGAGTTATAGTAACGCAATTCCATAGTTCACGACACAAATGAAAGAAAATACATACAAGAAATAAAAGCTTGAACACATTTGACCAAACCAAGTACGTCACTTTCAAAGCATATATGAATGTCAATGCATGCATGGAGTAAGGCATGGATGCACCAAAGCGTGCACGCATATGTTATTTAAATCGGTTAGTTCATCCGCTTACTTAGGAGTTAAGAAAGCTAAGAACTACCAGTGTCATTGTATAATAACTACTCAATTGGGTATTTAGGAGTTATAGTAACGCAATTCCATAATTCACAACACAAATGAAAGAAAATGCATACATGAAACAAAAGCTTGAACACATTTGACCAAACCAAGTACGTCACTTTCAAAGCATATACGAATGTCAATGCATGCATGGAGTAAGGCATGGATGCACCAAATCGTGCACGCATATGTTATTTAAATCGGCTAGTTCATCCGCTTACTTAGGAGTTAAGAACGCTAAAAACTACCAGTGTCATAGTATAATAACTACTCAATTGGGTATTTAGGAGTTATAGTAACGCAATTCCATAATTCACAACACAAATGAAAAAAAATGCATACAAGAAATAAAAGCATGAACACATTTGACCAAACCAAGTACGTCACTTTCCATGCTTCAATGAATATCAATGCATGCATGGATTCAAGAAAGGATGCACCAAAGCGTGCACACATATGTTATTTAAATCGGTTAGTTCATCCGCTTACTTAGGAGTTAAGAAAGCTAAGAACTACCAGTGTCATAGTATAATAACTACTCAATTGGGTATTTAGGAGTTATAGTAACGCAATTCCATAATTCACAACACAAATGAAAGAAAATGCATACAAGAAACAAAAGCATGAACACATTTGACCAAACCAAGTACGTCACTTTCAAAGCATCCATGAATGTCAATGCATGCATGGATTCAGGCATGGATGCACCAAAGCGCGCACGCATATGTTATTTAAATCGGTTACTTCATCCGCTTAATTAGGAGTTAAGAAAGCTAAGAACTACCAGTGTCATAGTATAATAACTACTCAATTGGGTATTTACGAGTTATAGTAACGCAATTCCATAGTTCACGACACAAATGAAAGAAAATGCATACAAGAAATAAAAGCTTGAACACATTTGACCAAACCAAGTACGTCACTTTCAAAGCATATATGAATGTCAATGCATGCATGGAGTAAGGCATGGATGCACCAAAGCGTGCACGCATATGTTATTTAAATCGGTTAGTTCATCCGCTTACTTAGGAGTTAAGAAAGCTAAGAACTACCAGTGTCATTGTATAATAACTACTCAATTGGGTATTTAGGAGTTATAGTAACGCAATTCCATAATTCACAACACAAATGAAAGAAAATGCATACATGAAACAAAAGCTTGAACACATTTGACCAAACCAAGTACGTCACTTTCAAAGCATATATGAATGTCAATGCATGCATGGAGTAAGGCATGGATGCACCAAATCGTGCACGCATATGTTATTTGAATCGGCTAGTTCATCCGCTTACTTAGGAGTTAAGGAAGCTAAAAACTACCAGTGTCATAGTATAATAACTACTCAATTGGGTATTTAGGAGTTATAGAAACGCAATTACATAGTTCACAACACAAATGAAAGAAAATGCATAAAAGAAACAAAAGCTTGAACACATTTGACCAAACCAAGTACGTCACTTTCAAAGCATCCATGAATATCAATGCATGCATGGATTCAGGCATGGATGCACCAAAGCGTGCACGCATATGTTATTTAAATCGGTTAGTTCATCCGCTTACTTAGGAGTTAAGAAAGCTAAGAACTACCAGTGTCATAGTATAATAACTACTCAATTGGTTATTTAGGAGTTATAGTAACGCAATTCCATAGTTCGCAACACAAATGAAAGAAAATGCATACAAGAAATAAAAGCTTGAACACATTTGACCAAACCAAGTACGTCACTTTCAAAGCATATATGAATGTCAATGCATGCATGGAGTAAGGCATGGATGCACCAAATCGTGCACGCATATGTTATTTAAGTCAGCTAGTTAATCCGCTTACTTAGGAGTTAAGAACGCTAAAAACTACCAGTGTCATAGTATAATAACTACCCAATTGGGTATTTAGCAGTTATAGTAACGCAATTCCATAATTCACAACACAAATGAAAGAAAATGCATACAAGAAACAAAAGCTTGAACACATTTGACCAAACCAAGTACGTCACTTTCAAAGCATCCATGAATGTCAATGCATGCATGGATTCAGGCATGGATGCACCAAAGCATGCACGCATATGTTATTTAAATCGGTTAGTTCATCCGCTTACTTAGGAGTTAAGAAAGCTAAGAACTACCAGTGTCATAGTATAATAACTACTCAATTGGGTATTTAGGAGTTATAGTAACGCAATTCCATAGTTCACAACACAAATGAAAGAAAATGCATATAAGAAATAAAAGCTTGAACACATTTGACCAAACCAAGTACGTCACTTTCAAAGCATATATGAATGTCAATGCATGCATGGAGTAAGGCATGGATGCACCAAATCGTGCACGCATATGTTATTTAAGTCAGCTAGTTAATCCGCTTACTTAGGAGATAAGAACGCTAAAAACTACCAGTGTCATAGTATAATAACTACTCAATTGGGTATCTGGGAGTTATAGTAACGCAATTCCATAATTCACAACACAAATGAAAGAAAATGCATACAAGAAATAAAAGCATGAACACATTTGACCAAACCAAGTACGTCACTTTCCATGCTTCAATGAATATCAATGCATGCATGGATTCAAGAAAGGATGCACCAAAGCGTGCACGCATATGTTATTTAAATCGGTTAGTTCATCCGCTTACTTAGGAGTTAAGAAAGCTAAGAACTACCAGTGTCATAGTATAATAACTACTCAATTGGGTATTTAGGAGTTATAGTAACGCAATTCCATAGTTCACAACACAAATGAAAGAAAATGCATTCAAGAAACAAAAGCTTGAACACATTTGACCAAACCAAGTACGTCACTTTCAAAGCATCCATGAATGTCAATGCATGCATGGATTCAGGCATGGATGCACCAAAGCGCGCACGCATATGTTATTTAAATCGGTTAGTTAATCCGCTTAATTAGGAGTTAAGAAAGCTAAGAACTACCAGTGTCATAGTATAATAACTACTCAATTGGGTATTTAGGAGTTATAGTAACGCAATTCCATAGTTCACGACACAAATGAAAGAAAATGCATACAAGAAATAAAAGCTTGAACACATTTGACCAAACCAAGTACGTCACTTTCAAAGCATATATGAATGTCAATGCATGCATGGAGTAAGGCATGGATGCACCAAAGCGTGCACGCATATGTTATTTAAATCGGTTAGTTCATCCGCTTACTTAGGAGTTAAGAAAGCTAAGAACTACCAGTGTCATTGTATAATAACTACTCAATTGGGTATTTAGGAGTTATAGTAACGCAATTCCATAATTCACAACACAAATGAAAGAAAATGCATACATGAAACAAAAGCTTGAACACATTTGACCAAACCAAGTACGTCACTTTCAAAGCATATATGAATGTCAATGCATGCATGGAGTAAGGCATGGATGCACCAAATCGTGCACGCATATGTTATTTAAATCGGCTAGTTCATCCGCTTACTTAGGAGTTAAGAACGCTAAAAACTACCAGTGTCATAGTATAATAACTACTCAATTGGGTATTTAGAAGTTATAGTAACGCAATTCCATAATTCACAACACAAATGAAAAAAAATGCATACAAGAAATAAAAGCATGAACACATTTGACCAAACCAAGTACGTCACTTTCCATGCTTCAATGAATATCAATGCATGCATGGATTCAAGAAAGGATGCACCAAAGCGTGCACACATATGTTATTTAAATCGGTTAGTTCATCCGCTTACTTAGGAGTTAAGAAAGCTAAGAACTACCAGTGTCATAGTATAATAACTACTCAATTGGGTATTTAGGAGTTATAGTAACGCAATTCCATAATTCACAACACAAATGAAAGAAAATGCATACAAGAAACAAAAGCATGAACACATTTGACCAAACCAAGTACGTCACTTTCAAAGCATCCATGAATGTCAATGCATGCATGGATTCAGGCATGGATGCACCAAAGCGCGCACGCATATGTTATTTAAATCGGTTACTTCATCCGCTTAATTAGGAGTTAAGAAAGCTAAGAACAACCAGTGTCATAGTATAATAACTACTCAATTGGGTATTTAGGAGTTATAGTAACGCAATTCCATAGTTCACAACACAAATGAAAGAAAATGCATACAAAAACAAAAGCTTGAACACATTTGATCAAACCAAGTACGTCACTTTCAAAGCATCCATGAATGTCAATGCATGCATGGATTCAGGCATGGATGCACCAAAGCGCGCACGCATATGTTATTTAAATCGGTTAGTTCATCCGCTTACTTAGGAGTTAAGAAAGCTAAGAACTACCAGTGTCATAGTATAATAACTACTCAATTGGGTATTTAGAAGTTATAGTAACGCAATTCCATAGTTCACGACACAAATGAAAGAAAATGCATACAAGAAATAAAAGCTTGAACACATTTGACCAAACCAAGTACGTCACTTTCAAAGCATATATGAATGTCAATGCATGCATGGAGGAAGGCATGGATGCACCAAATCGTGCACGCATATGTTATTTAAGTCAGCTAGTTAATCCGCTTACTTAGGAGTTAAGAACGCTAAAAACTACCAGTGTCATAGTATAATAACTACCCAATTGGGTATTTAGCAGTTATAGTAACGCAATTCCATAATTCACAACACAAATGAAAGAAAATGCATACAAGAAACAAAAGCTTGAACACATTTGACCAAACCAAGTACGTCACTTTCAAAGCATCCATGAATGTCAATGCATGCATGGATTCAGGCATGGATGCACCAAAGCGCGCACGCATATGTTATTTAAATCGGTTAGTTCATCCGCTTACTTAGGAGTTAAGAAAGCTAAGAACTACCAGTGTCATAGTATAATAACTACTCAATTGGGTATTTAGGAGTTATAGTAACGCAATTCCATAGTTCACGACACAAATGAAAGAAAATGCATACAAGAAATAAAAGCTTGAACACATTTGACCAAACCAAGTACGTCACTTTCAAAGCATATATGAATGTCAATGCATGCATGGATTCAAGAAAGGATGCACCAAATCGTGCACACATATGTTATTTAAATCGGTTAGTTCATCCGCTTACTTAGGAGTTAAGAAAGCTAAGAACTACCAGTGTCATAGTATAATAACTACTCAATTGGGTATTTAGGAGTTATAGTAACGCAATTCCATAATTCACAACACAAATGGAAGAAAATGCATACAAGAAACAAAAGCATGAACACATTTGACCATACCAAGTACGTCACTTTCAAAGCATCCATGAATGTCAATGCATGCATGGATTCAGGCATGGATGCACCAAAGCGTGCACGCATATGTTATTTAAATCGGTTAGTTCATCCGCTTACTTAGGAGTTAAGAAAGCTAAGAACTACCAGTGTCATTGTATAATAACTACTCAATTGGGTATTTAGGAGTTATAGTAACGCAATTCCATAGTTCACAACACAAATGAAAGAAAATGCATACAAGAAATAAAAGCTTGAACACATTTGACCAAACCAAGTACGTCACTTTCAAAGCATATATGAATGTCAATGCATGCATGGAGTAAGGCATGGATGCACCAAATCGTGCACGCATATGTTATTTAAATCGGTTAGTTCATCCGCTTACTTAGGAGTTAAGAAAGCTAAGAACTACCAGTGTCATAGTATAATAACTACTCAATTGGTTATTTAGGAGTTATAGTAACGCAATTCCATAGTTCGCAACACAAATGAAAGAAAATGCATACAAGAAATAAAAGCTTGAACACATTTGACCAAACCAAGTACGTCACTTTCAAAGCATATATGAATGTCAATGCATGCATGGAGTAAGGCATGGATGCACCAAATCGTGCACGCATATGTTATTTAAGTCAGCTAGTTAATCCGCTTACTTAGGAGTTAAGAACGCTAAAAACTACCAGTGTCATAGTATAATAACTACTCAATTGGGTATTTAGGAGTTATCGTAACGCAATTCCATAGTTCACAACACAAATGAAAGAAAATGCATATAAGAAATAAAAGCTTGAACACATTTGACCAAACCAAGTACGTCACTTTCAAAGCATATATGAATGTCAATGCATGCATGGAGTAAGGCATGGATGCACCAAATCGTGCACGCATATGTTATTTAAGTCAGCTAGTTAATCCGCTTACTTAGGAGTTAAGAACGCTAAAAACTACCAGTGTCATAGTATAATAACTACTCAATTGGGTATTTAGGAGTTATCGTAACGCAATTCCATAGTTCACAACACAAATGAAAGAAAATGCATATAAGAAATAAAAGCTTGAACACATTTGACCAAACCAAGTACGTCACTTTCAAAGCATATATGAATGTCAATGCATGCATGGAGTAAGGCATGGATGCACCAAATCGTGCACGCATATGTTATTTAAGTCAGCTAGTTAATCCGCTTACTTAGGAGTTAAGAACGCTAAAAACTACCAGTGTCATAGTATAATAACTACTCAATTGGGTATTTAGGAGTTATAGTAACGCAATTCCATAATTCACAACACAAATGGAAGAAAATGCATACAAGAAACAAAAGCATGAACACATTTGACCATACCAAGTACGTCACTTTCAAAGCATCCATGAATGTCAATGCATGCATGGATTCAGGCATGGATGCACCAAAGCGTGCACGCATATGTTATTTAAATCGGTTAGTTCATCCGCTTACTTAGGAGTTAAGAAAGCTAAGAACTACCAGTGTCATTGTATAATAACTACTCAATTGGGTATTTAGGAGTTATAGTAACGCAATTCCATAGTTCACAACACAAATGAAAGAAAATGCATACAAGAAATAAAAGCTTGAACACATTTGACCAAACCAAGTACGTCACTTTCAAAGCATATATGAATGTCAATGCATGCATGGAGTAAGGCATGGATGCACCAAATCGTGCACGCATATGTTATTTAAATCGGTTAGTTCATCCGCTTACTTAGGAGTTAAGAAAGCTAAGAACTACCAGTGTCATAGTATAATAACTACTCAATTGGTTATTTAGGAGTTATAGTAACGCAATTCCATAGTTCGCAACACAAATGAAAGAAAATGCATACAAGAAATAAAAGCTTGAACACATTTGACCAAACCAAGTACGTCACTTTCAAAGCATATATGAATGTTAATGCATGCATGGAGTAAGGCATGGATGCACCAAATCGTGCACGCATATGTTATTTAAGTCAGCTAGTTAATCCGCTTACTTAGGAGTTAAGAACGCTAAAAACTACCAGTGTCATAGTATAATAACTACTCAATTGGGTATTTAGGAGTTATCGTAACGCAATTCCATAGTTCACAACACAAATGAAAGAAAATGCATATAAGAAATAAAAGCTTGAACACATTTGACCAAACCAAGTACGTCACTTTCAAAGCATATATGAATGTCAATGCATGCATGGAGTAAGGCATGGATGCACCAAATCGTGCACGCATATGTTATTTAAGTCAGCTAGTTAATCCGCTTACTTAGGAGTTAAGAACGCTAAAAACTACCAGTGTCATAGTATAATAACTACTCAATTGGGTATTTAGGAGTTATAGTAACGCAATTCCATAATTCACAACACAAATGAAAGAAAATGCATACAAGAAATAAAAGCATGAACACATTTGACCAAACCAAGTACGTCACTTTCCATGCTTCAATGAATACCAATGCATGCATGGATTCAAGAAAGGATGCACCAAAGCGTGCACGCATATGTTATTTAAATCGGTTAGTTCATCCGCTTACTTAGGAGTTAAGAAAGCTAAGAACTACCAGTGTCATAGTATAAGAACTACTCAATTGGGTATTTAGGAGTTATAGTAACGCAATTCCATAGTTCACAACACAAATGAAAGAAAATGCATACAAGAAACAAAAGCTTGAACACATTTGACCAAACCAAGTACGTCACTTTCAAAGCATCCATGAATGTCAATGCATGCATGGATACAGGCATGGATGCACCAAAGCGCGCACGCATATGTTATTTAAATCGGTTAGTTCATCCGCTTAATTAGGAGTTAAGAAAGCTAAGAACTACCAGTGTCATAGTATAATAACTACTCAATTGGGTATTTAGGAGTTATAGTAACGCAATTCCATAGTTCACAACACAAATGAAAGAAAATGCATACAAAAACAAAAGCTTGAACACATTTGATCAAACCAAGTACGTCACTTTCAAAGCATCCATGAATGTCAATGCATGCATGGATTCAGGCATGGATGCACCAAAGCGCGCACGCATATGTTATTTAAATCGGTTAGTTCATCCGCTTACTTAGGAGTTAAGAAAGCTAAGAACTACTAGTGTCATAGTATAATAACTACTCAATTGGGTATTTAGAAGTTATAGTAACGCAATTCCATAGTTCACGACACAAATGAAAGAAAATGCATACAAGAAATAAAAGCTTGAACACATTTGACCAAACCAAGTACGTCACTTTCAAAGCATATATGAATGTCAATGCATGCATGGAGGAAGGCATGGATGCACCAAATCGTGCACGCATATGTTATTTAAGTCAGCTAGTTAATCCGCTTACTTAGGAGTTAAGAACGCTAAAAACTACCAGTGTCATAGTATAATAACTACCCAATTGGGTATTTAGCAGTTATAGTAACGCAATTCCATAATTCACAACACAAATGAAAGAAAATGCATACAAGAAACAAAAGCTTGAACACATTTGACCAAACCAAGTACGTCACTTTCAAAGCATCCATGAATGTCAATGCATGCATGGATTCAGGCATGGATGCACCAAAGCGCGCACGCATATGTTATTTAAATCGGTTAGTTCATCCGCTTACTTAGGAGTTAAGAAAGCTAAGAACTACCAGTGTCATAGTATAATAACTACTCAATTGGGTATTTAGGAGTTATAGTAACGCAATTCCATAGTTCACGACACAAATGAAAGAAAATGCATACAAGAAATAAAAGCTTGAACACATTTGACCAAACCAAGTACGTCACTTTCAAAGCATATATGAATGTCAA
The DNA here is from genome assembly GCA_963930675.1 of Gnaphalium uliginosum. NCBI lineage: Eukaryota > Viridiplantae > Streptophyta > Magnoliopsida > Asterales > Asteraceae > Gnaphalium > Gnaphalium uliginosum. The sequence goes on from CAWVNS010000096.1 coordinate 53,440, forward strand.
TGCATGCATGGATTCAAGAAAGGATGCACCAAATCGTGCACACATATGTTATTTAAATCGGTTAGTTCATCCGCTTACTTAGGAGTTAAGAAAGCTAAGAACTACCAGTGTCATAGTATAATAACTACTCAATTGGGTATTTAGGAGTTATAGTAACGCAATTCCATAATTCACAACACAAATGAAAGAAAATGCATACAAGAAACAAAAGCTTGAACACATTTGACCAAACCAAGTACGTCACTTTCAAAGCATCCATGAATGTCAATGCATGCATGGATTCAGGCATGGATGCACCAAAGCGCGCACGCATATGTTATTTAAATCGGTTAGTTCATCCGCTTACTTAGGAGTTAAGAAAGCTAAGAACTACCAGTGTCATAGTATAATAACTACTCAATTGGGTATTTAGGAGTTATAGTAACGCAATTCCATAGTTCACGACACAAATGAAAGAAAATGCATACAAGAAATAAAAGCTTGAACACATTTGACCAAACCAAGTACGTCACTTTCAAAGCATATATGAATGTCAATGCATGCATGGAGTAAGGCATGGATGCACCAAATCGTGCACGCATATGTTATTTAAATCGGCTAGTTCATCCGCTTACTTAGGAGTTAAGAACGCTAAAAACTACCAGTGTCATAGTATAATAACTACTCAATTGGGTATTTAGGAGTTATAGTAACGCAATTCCATAATTCACAACACAAATGAAAAAAAATGCATACAAGAAATAAAAGCATGAACACATTTGACCAAACCAAGTACGTCACTTTCAAAGCATATATGAATGTCAATGCATGCATGGAGGAAGGCATGGATGCACCAAATCGTGCACGCATATGTTATTTAAGTCAGCTAGTTAATCCGCTTACTTAGGAGTTAAGAACGCTAAAAACTACCAGTGTTATAGTATAATAACTACCCAATTGGGTATTTAGCAGTTATAGTAACGCAATTCCATAATTCACAACACAAATGAAAGAAAATGCATACAAGAAACAAAAGCTTGAACACATTTGACCAAACCAAGTACGTCACTTTCAAAGCATCCATGAATGTCAATGCATGCATGGATTCAGGCATGGATGCACCAAAGCGCGCACGCATATGTTATTTAAATCGGTTAGTTCATCCGCTTACTTAGGAGTTAAGAAAGCTAAGAACTACCAGTGTCATAGTATAATAACTACTCAATTGGGTATTTAGGAGTTATAGTAACGCAATTCCATAGTTCACGACACAAATGAAAGAAAATGCATACAAGAAATAAAAGCTTGAACACATTTGACCAAACCAAGTACGTCACTTTCAAAGCATATATGAATGTCAATGCATGCATGGATTCAAGAAAGGATGCACCAAATCGTGCACACATATGTTATTTAAATCGGTTAGTTCATCCGCTTACTTAGGAGTTAAGAAAGCTAAGAACTACCAGTGTCATAGTATAATAACTACTCAATTGGGTATTTAGGAGTTATAGTAACGCAATTCCATAATTCACAACACAAATGGAAGAAAATGCATACAAGAAACAAAAGCATGAACACATTTGACCAAACCAAGTACGTCACTTTCAAAGCATCCATGAATGTCAATGCATGCATGGATTCAGGCATGGATGCACCAAAGCGTGCACGCATATGTTATTTAAATCGGTTAGTTCATCCGCTTACTTAGGAGTTAAGAAAGCTAAGAACTACCAGTGTCATTGTATAATAACTACTCAATTGGGTATTTAGGAGTTATAGTAACGCAATTCCATAGTTCACAACACAAATGAAAGAAAATGCATACAAGAAATAAAAGCTTGAACACATTTGACCAAACCAAGTACGTCACTTTCAAAGCATATATGAATGTCAATGCATGCATGGAGTAAGGCATGGATGCACCAAATCGTGCACGCATATGTTATTTAAATCGGTTAGTTCATCCGCTTACTTAGGAGTTAAGAAAGCTAAGAACTACCAGTGTCATAGTTTAATAACTACTCAATTGGTTATTTAGGAGTTATAGTAACGCAATTCCATAGTTCGCAACACAAATGAAAGAAAATGCATACAAGAAATAAAAGCTTGAACACATTTGACCAAACCAAGTACGTCACTTTCAAAGCATATATGAATGTCAATGCATGCATGGAGTAAGGCATGGATGCACCAAATCGTGCACGCATATGTTATTTAAGTCAGCTAGTTAATCCGCTTACTTAGGAGTTAAGAACGCTAAAAACTACCAGTGTCATAGTATAATAACTACTCAATTGGGTATTTAGGAGTTATCGTAACGCAATTCCATAGTTCACAACACAAATGAAAGAAAATGCATATAAGAAATAAAAGCTTGAACACATTTGACCAAACCAAGTACGTCACTTTCAAAGCATATATGAATGTCAATGCATGCATGGAGTAAGGCATGGATGCACCAAATCGTGCACGCATATGTTATTTAAGTCAGCTAGTTAATCCGCTTACTTAGGAGTTAAGAACGCTAAAAACTACCAGTGTCATAGTATAATAACTACTCAATTGGGTATTTAGGAGTTATAGTAACGCAATTCCATAATTCACAACACAAATGAAAGAAAATGCATACAAGAAATAAAAGCATGAACACATTTGACCAAACCAAGTACGTCACTTTCCATGCTTCAATGAATACCAATGCATGCATGGATTCAAGAAAGGATGCACCAAAGCGTGCACGCATATGTTATTTAAATCGGTTAGTTCATCCGCTTACTTAGGAGTTAAGAAAGCTAAGAACTACCAGTGTCATAGTATAATAACTACTCAATTGGGTATTTAGGAGTTATAGTAACGCAATTCCATAGTTCACAACACAAATGAAAGAAAATGCATACAAGAAACAAAAGCTTGAACACATTTGACCAAACCAAGTACGTCACTTTCAAAGCATCCATGAATGTCAATGCATGCATGGATTCAGGCATGGATGCACCAAAGCGCGCACGCATATGTTATTTAAATCGGTTAGTTCATCCGCTTAATTAGGAGTTAAGAAAGCTAAGAACTACCAGTGTCATAGTATAATAACTACTCAATTGGGTATTTAGGAGTTATAGTAACGCAATTCCATAGTTCACGACACAAATGAAAGAAAATGCATACAAGAAATAAAAGCTTGAACACATTTGACCAAACCAAGTACGTCACTTTCAAAGCATATATGAATGTCAATGCATGCATGGAGTAAGGCATGGATGCACCAAATCGTGCACGCATATGTTATTTAAATCGGCTAGTTCATCCGCTTACTTAGGAGTTAAGAACGCTAAAAACTACCAGTGTCATAGTATAATAACTACTCAATTGGGTATTTAGGAGTTATAGTAACGCAATTCCATAATTCACAACACAAATGAAAGAAAATGCATACAAGAAATAAAAGCATGAACACATTTGACCAAACCAAGTACGTCACTTTCCATGCTTCAATGAATATCAATGCATGCATGGATTCAAGAAAGGATGCACCAAAGCGTGCACACATATGTTATTTAAATCGGTTAGTTCATCCGCTTACTTAGGAGTTAAGAAAGCTAAGAACTACCAGTTTCATAGTATAATAACTACTCAATTGGGTATTTAGGAGTTATAGTAACGCAATTCCATAATTCACAACACAAATGAAAGAAAATGCATACAAGAAACAAAAGCATGAACACATTTGACCAAACCAAGTACGTCACTTTCAAAGCATCCATGAATGTCAATGCATGCATGGATTCAGGCATGGATGCACCAAAGCATGCACGCATATGTTATTTAAATCGGTTAGTTCATCCGCTTACTTAGGAGTTAAGAAAGCTAAGAACTACCAGTGTCATTGTATAATAACTACTCAATTGGGTATTTAGGAGTTATAGTAACGCAATTCCATAATTCACAACACAAATGAAAGAAAATGCATACAAGAAATAAAAGCATGAACACATTTGACCAAACCAAGTACGTCACTTTCCATGCTTCAATGAATATCAATGCATGCATGGATTCAAGAAAGGATGCACCAAAGCGTGCACGCATATGTTATTTAAATCGGTTAGTTCATCCGCTTACTTAGGAGTTAAGAAAGCTAAGAACAACCAGTGTCATAGTATAATAACTACTCAATTGGGTATTTAGGAGTTATAGTAACGCAATTCCATAGTTCACAACACAAATGAAAGAAAATGCATACAAAAACAAAAGCTTGAACACATTTGACCAAACCAAGTACGTCACTTTCAAAGCATCCATGAATGTCAATGCATGCATGGATTCAGGCATGGATGCACAAAAGCGCGCACGCATATGTTATTTAAATCGGTTAGTTCATCCGCTTACTTAGGAGTTAAGAAAGCTAAGAACTACCAGTGTCATAGTATAATAACTACTCAATTGGGTATTTAGAAGTTATAGTAACGCAATTCCATAGTTCACGACACAAATGAAAGAAAATGCATACAAGAAATAAAAGCTTGAACACATTTGACCAAACCAAGTACGTCACTTTCAAAGCATATATGAATGTCAATGCATGCATGGAGTAAGGCATGGATGCACCAAATCGTGCACGCATATGTTATTTAAGTCAGCTAGTTAATCCGCTTACTTAGGAGTTAAGAACGCTAAAAACTACCAGTGTCATAGTATAATAACTACTCAATTGGGTATTTAGGAGTTATAGTAACGCAATTCCATAATTCACAACACAAATGAAAGAAAATGCATACAAGAAATAAAAGCATGAACACATTTGACCAAACCAAGTACGTCACTTTCCATGCTTCAATGAATACCAATGCATGCATGGATTCAAGAAAGGATGCACCAAAGCGTGCACGCATATGTTATTTAAATCGGTTAGTTCATCCGCTTACTTAGGAGTTAAGAAAGCTAAGAACTACCAGTGTCATAGTATAATAACTACTCAATTGGGTATTTAGGAGTTATAGTAACGCAATTCCATAGTTCACAACACAAATGAAAGAAAATGCATACAAGAAACAAAAGCTTGAACACATTTGACCAAACCAAGTACGTCACTTTCAAAGCATCCATGAATGTCAATGCATGCATGGATTCAGGCATGGATGCACCAAAGCGCGCACGCATATGTTATTTAAATCGGTTAGTTCATCCGCTTAATTAGGAGTTAAGAAAGCTAAGAACTACCAGTGTCATAGTATAATAACTACTCAATTGGGTATTTAGGAGTTATAGTAACGCAATTCCATAGTTCACGACACAAATGAAAGAAAATGCATACAAGAAATAAAAGCTTGAACACATTTGACCAAACCAAGTACGTCACTTTCAAAGCATATATGAATGTCAATGCATGCATGGAGTAAGGCATGGATGCACCAAATCGTGCACGCATATGTTATTTAAATCGGCTAGTTCATCCGCTTACTTAGGAGTTAAGAATGCTAAAAACTACCAGTGTCATAGTATAATAACTACTCAATTGGGTATTTAGGAGTTATAGTAACGCAATTCCATAATTCACAACACAAATGAAAGAAAATGCATACAAGAAATAAAAGCATGAACACATTTGACCAAACCAAGTACGTCACTTTCCATGCTTCAATGAATATCAATGCATGCATGGATTCAAGAAAGGATGCACCAAAGCGTGCACACATATGTTATTTAAATCGGTTAGTTCATCCGCTTACTTAGGAGTTAAGAAAGCTAAGAACTACCAGTGTCATAGTATAATAACTACTCAATTGGGTATTTAGGAGTTATAGTAACGCAATTCCATAATTCACAACACAAATGAAAGAAAATGCATACAAGAAACAAAAGCATGAACACATTTGACCAAACCAAGTACGTCACTTTCAAAGCATCCATGAATGTCAATGCATGCATGGATTCAGGCATGGATGCACCAAAGCATGCACGCATATGTTATTTAAATCGGTTAGTTCATCCGCTTACTTAGGAGTTAAGAAAGCTAAGAACTACCAGTGTCATTGTATAATAACTACTCAATTGGGTATTTAGGAGTTATAGTAACGCAATTCCATAATTCACAACACAAATGAAAGAAAATGCATACAAGAAATAAAAGCATGAACACATTTGACCAAACCAAGTACGTCACTTTCCATGCTTCAATGAATATCAATGCATGCATGGATTCAAGAAAGGATGCACCAAAGCGTGCACGCATATGTTATTTAAATCGGTTAGTTCATCCGCTTACTTAGGAGTTAAGAAAGCTAAGAACAACCAGTGTCATAGTATAATAACTACTCAATTGGGTATTTAGGAGTTATAGTAACGCAATTCCATAGTTCACAACACAAATGAAAGAAAATGCATACAAAAACAAAAGCTTGAACACATTTGACCAAACCAAGTACGTCACTTTCAAAGCATCCATGAATGTCAATGCATGCATGGATTCAGGCATGGATGGACAAAAGCGCGCACGCATATGTTATTTAAATCGGTTAGTTCATCCGCTTACTTAGGAGTTAAGAAAGCTAAGAACTACCAGTGTCATAGTATAATAACTACTCAATTGGGTATTTAGAAGTTATAGTAACGCAATTCCATAGTTCACGACACAAATGAAAGAAAATGCATACAAGAAATAAAAGCTTGAACACATTTGACCAAACCAAGTACGTCACTTTCAAAGCATATATGAATGTCAATGCATGCATGGAGTAAGGCATGGATGCACCAAATCGTGCACGCATATGTTATTTAAGTCAGCTAGTTAATCCGCTTACTTAGGAGTTAAGAACGCTAAAAACTACCAGTGTCATAGTATAATAACTACCAAATTGGGTATTTAGCAGTTATAGTAACGCAATTCCATAATTCACAACACAAATGAAAGAAAATGCATACAAGAAACAAAAGCTTGAACACATTTGACCAAACCAAGTACGTCACTTTCAAAGCATCCATGAATGTCAATGCATGCATGGATTCAGGCATGGATGCACCAAAGCGCGCACGCATATGTTATTTAAATCGGTTAGTTCATCCGCTTACTTAGGAGTTAAGAAAGCTAAGAACTACCAGTGTCATAGTATAATAACTACTCAATTGGGTATTTAGGAGTTATAGTAACGCAATTCCATAGTTCACGACACAAATGAAAGAAAATGCATACAAGAAATAAAAGCTTGAACACATTTGACCAAACCAAGTACGTCACTTTCAAAGCATATATGAATGTCAATGCATGCATGGAGTAAGGCATGGATGCACCAAATCGTGCACGCATATGTTATTTAAATCGGCTAGTTCATCCGCTTACTTAGGAGTTAAGAACGCTAAAAACTACCAGTGTCATAGTATAATAACTACTCAATTGGGTATTTAGGAGTTATAGTAACGCAATTCCATAGTTCACAACACAAATGAAAGAAAATGCATACAAGAAACAAAAGCTTGAACACATTTGACCAAACCAAGTACGTCACTTTCAAAGCATCCATGAATGTCAATGCATGCATGGATTCAGGCATGGATGCACCAAAGCGCGCACGCATATGTTATTTAAATCGGTTAGTTCATCCGCTTACTTAGGAGTTAAGAAAGCTAAGAACTACCAGTGTCATAGTATAATAACTACTCAATTGGGTATTTAGGAGTTATAGTAACGCAATTCCATAGTTCACGACACAAATGAAAGAAAATGCATACAAGAAATAAAAGCTTGAACACATTTGACCAAACCAAGTACGTCACTTTCAAAGCATATATGAATGTCAATGCATGCATGGAGTAAGGCATGGATGCACCAAATCGTGCACGCATATGTTATTTAAATCGGCTAGTTCATCCGCTTACTTAGGAGTTAAGAATGCTAAAAACTACCAGTGTCATAGTATAATAACTACTCAATTGGGTATTTAGGAGTTATAGTAACGCAATTCCATAATTCACAACACAAATGAAAGAAAATGCATACAAGAAATAAAAGCATGAACACATTTGACCAAACCAAGTACGTCACTTTCCATGCTTCAATGAATATCAATGCATGCATGGATTCAAGAAAGGATGCACCAAAGCGTGCACACATATGTTATTTAAATCGGTTAGTTCATCCGCTTACTTAGGAGTTAAGAAAGCTAAGAACTACCAGTGTCATAGTATAATAACTACTCAATTGGGTATTTAGGAGTTATAGTAACGCAATTCCATAATTCACAACACAAATGAAAGAAAATGCATACAAGAAACAAAAGCATGAACACATTTGACCAAACCAAGTACGTCACTTTCAAAGCATCCATGAATGTCAATGCATGCATGGATTCAGGCATGGATGCACCAAAGCATGCACGCATATGTTATTTAAATCGGTTAGTTCATCCGCTTACTTAGGAGTTAAGAAAGCTAAGAACTACCAGTGTCATTGTATAATAACTACTCAATTGGGTATTTAGGAGTTATAGTAACGCAATTCCATAATTCACAACACAAATGAAAGAAAATGCATACAAGAAATAAAAGCATGAACACATTTGACCAAACCAAGTACGTCACTTTCCATGCTT
>CAWVNS010000097.1:0-31047 GCA_963930675.1 Gnaphalium uliginosum
AATTTAAAATAATAATAATAATAAAAAATACAATTAAAAATTTAATTATTTCGTTTTTTTTGTACTACATTGATAGCATTGATATCATTTATCACATTGTAAACAAACGGCCTCAATTTCGTAATTGACGACCGTTGATAAGACGTTATGTCCTATCCATGTTTTTAATATCTATGATGTTTACAGAGTTGAACATATTTAATCAAAATGAATAATTGATAACAATAATAATTATGATAAGTGGACCGAGTGACGTGGCACCATGCGCAGAACTTAGTTGCTTGGCATACCATGTTATTTCGTCATGCTCTGCTCCATATTAGTTTGGAAAAACTCGCGTACGCATTTATGTCTCCTGAATGGGCCCGAGTGAATCTGTCGTTAGTCATCGATACAATTCGGCGTCAATTGGACGTAGAACACGAACAAATTACAGCCTCCTTAAATTTAACAAATGTATTTTTGCAGATACATATATATGAAGCAGTAAGCCATAATATACTACATTAGGTAGCCCCCAGACTAAAAATCATTTTTAAGTTATTCTTTATATAAATCATGGTCCTAAACCTAAAATTGGCCGGACTAGAGCTCATTTAAATATTGAAAATTTTTTATAAAATTTGAAACCATGTAAAAACTTGAAAAAATTTGAGAAGAAGTAATAATATTAAATAATATTAAAATATAATAATTATCGCAAAATAATATTATTTCAATAAATTGAATAACATAGTTATATTTTTAGAATATAAGCACATAATATTTTGGTATTGAGTAACTTGTAGAATTATTTATATAAAAATAAACTAAATTTTTACAAAATAATTGGTTTTATTTTAACAAATACGTGTTTCAAAACCATGTTCTCGTTTTCAAACTCCGTTTTTGAAATGCGTATTTGCTAAAATAAAACAAATTATTTTATAAAAATTGGGTTTTTATTTTTATATAAACACATAATATCATTGAATATTGTTACAATATTAGATAAATTTTACTATAATATTATAAGATCATATTTTGTCCAAACATAAAATATCGTTAACAAAGTTATAGTTATAATATTGTTATAGAGTATCTAATTACAATATTGTCAATAAAATATGTTTACGGGAGATATTACCAAAATTTTGAAAATAATCAAATAGGTATAGATATGAAAAAATGCATTATGACGCACGATAAATAATATCAGTTCTCCATCCATACACAGGAATGTCATGAGTTTCTCTCGTTTTATTGGTGACTGAAAACTACCATTTTGGACGACTTCGTAATGTGCACGCTTTAGGTAATACGTTATTATACTATATGTGTGGTTTTTGGTTACTTTTAAATAAAACGTATATTATATGTAATGTTCCGTCACTCTAACACCGATGTATATGGTTCACGATATGATCACACGAATTACTTCGGGCAACATCAAGAACTTGATAGCCGATGAATATGACTTCATAGTATTATATTGAAATATAATTGAAGATATGTATGAAGTTGCGAGTACAAGAGTGAGAAGTCTGTGTGGAGAAACTGAGGATTTTAGGGTCAGAGTAGGGGTACATCAGGGTTCAGCTTTGAGTCCTTACTTATTTTCTCTAGTAATGGATGAGATAACAAAGGATAAACAGGGGGAAGTACCATGATGCATGTTGTTTGCAGATGATATAGTACTGATAGGAGAAAGTCCTGAGGAAGTGAATGGTAGACTTGAAGAGTGGAGGGAAGCTCTGGAAAGTAAAGGAGTAAGGATTAGTAGAAGTAAAACAGAATATATAGAGTATGATTTTGGTGAAAGGGAACACAAAGGAAATAAGGAAGGGCTAGAAATAAAGCTAAGTGGGGATGTGGTGGGAGAAGTGGAGAGGTTCAAGTATTTAGGGTCCGTTGTACAGAAAGATGGGGATTTCGAAGAGGATATGAAACACAGGATTAAGTGTGGGTGGACAAAGTGGAGAGAAGCGTCAGGTATTCTGTGTGATAAAAGAATCCCTATTAGGTTAAAAGGTAAATTTTATAAGGCATTGGTGAGACCTGCAATGCTGTATGGAACGGAATGTTGGGCAGTAGGTAGAAAGATAGAACAGAGAATGAGTGTAGCTGAGATGAGAATGTTAAGGTGGATGAGTGGAGTTACTAGAGAGGATAAAATAAGGAATGAGTATATCAGAGGTAGTATAGGGGTAACTTCGATACTAGACAAAATGAGAGAGAATAGATTAAGATGGCTCGGGCACGTATTAAGGAGGGAGGAGACTGAGGCAGTAAGATTAGTAAGGGAAATGCATGTTATTGGTAAAAGGGGGAGAGGAAAACCGAAAAAGAGATGGGGGGATGTGATGGCGAGTGATATGAAGAAGGTGGGAGTAAGTGAAGAAGATGCGGGAGATAGAGTTAAGTGGAAGTGTAGGACCAGGGTGGCCGACCCCAAATAGTTGGGAGAGAAGGTGAAGGAGAAGAAGAAGAAGAAGAGTATTATATTGAAACAATGTCCTTGTTTACTGAAATCGTAGTTGTAATCAAATTGATCGGCGCAAATCATCTTGCACAATCCGCGATTAAACCATTCCGGTTCCGTCAATTCCACGGGCTTCTATCAAATTTGACGTGGCCAGCTCGCTGTACGAAACCACTGAATTTTAACTGTAATAGACTCAAATTTAATCGCATATTTAATTTTTCTCGCCGAAACCCGGATAAATAGTCATTCTATTCAGGTGAATTAGGCCCGATCAATTATAATACATAATATATAAATATGTGACAGAGATCGCCCTGCACGAGTTCTTGTAAACGTAGAAGCGGATGCGCCGATGGTTTATTATTTTGTTTTTTGTACAATGATTAATGGTACATATACAGTACATGCGCATGTGCAATATTATATATTTAGCAGGTTCACAAACAATATTACACAAACATATTAGAATGTTACACGATTGGTACGTAACATATTTTTTCCAGGCTTTTCATTTGTTTTAAATAACGTTTTTTTTTTTTTTTTTTTTTATTTAATGCGGCATTTAATTCGTAAATAAATTAATTAAATGTATCTGAATCTATACATACATACATTTAATTATCTATGTATGGTATCATCTGAAGTCTATGATGGCAACACTGAACCAAATATCATTGGTATAGAATTGATAATATGCAGTAATCAAATTTTAACACACGAATATTTGTTGTTATAAAACAATTTTTATTATTTTAATATATATATTGTTAAATGAATAGAAAAATGTGTTTTACAATAACAAATTAATTTTGTAAATTTCACAAAACATGTACGTTATATAATTTAATAAAAATAATTTGTAAAATTAATACAGATTTTATTATTATAATAAAATATGTTACCTATTAAATTGAAAAAAATATTCTGTTTAAATTGACTATTTTGATTAACAAATGGGCGTTTGTTCTACGAAGAAGAAAAAAAGAAATAAACAGAAAATATTTGTTAATTCAAATAAATATAGTGTATTCAATTGGACAATTTTATCCAAGACATTGATAAAAAATATTGTTGAATCAATGATACGTTTTGTTATTTCACTATGAAATTGACAAATATTTTATTTCTAAATCAACAAATATTATATTGGACGTATATTAACAACCATATTATTAAACTAATCTATATTTTTATTGAAATCACAAATATGTTTGGTTCAGTGAACGTATTCATAGAATTATATTCCATGATATTTTATTGGTTAACAGGTTTAATATTATAATGATCAGTAGGTTGGTAATATAAATTAATAATTATAACAACAGAGTACACAACGTACCTGACATAAGTACTAAACTATTATATATATATAATATGTACCTACTACGATTATAGTAATGGCATTCAGTTTGATGTATAAAGTACACAGAAATATGATTGAGTCTATAATCGCTCAGCCTAAAACTTTAGTTTGTATCATATTAATGAAATACCGACGTTTCGTGAGCATAATACTAGTTAAAGGTGGACATATTTAGAAAATTTGTCCCGCTTCTACAAAAATAAAAAAAAAATAAAAAACAAACCAATTTGACGACAATGTAAAAAATTATAAAAAAAAAAAAAAAAAAAATGCGTCAAATTTAAATTTCTCAAATAAACGTGATAAAAAAACGAGACGATCCCGTCGTGTTAGACGGAACGCACGGGTTTATCCTGTAAATCCTGTATGTATACGTAATAATTACGTATATATATACATATTATATTGCATATAGCTGAGATGCCTCCACAGCTATTTCTTTGTAATTTCGGGGCAAACACGCGGACATTTTCCTGACGCCTTTGAAACGACTAATCATTTATGTTTACTTCCCCGTTCCTCTTTCTTCTACGGTTTAGTTTCCAATCGTTCGACGAGTCTTTGTTCGCTCTCTCACTGGCAATTCAGTGGGTCTTATAAAGTATTTTCCTTCGAATAAAATGTATACATGCACACGCACGGTACGTATTATTCATTTTGAACATTTCGCTTTTCACTATACGCGCGACGATATAATAAGCACTATAAAATAATACACGCAAAACAGAATAATATACATCTCTCTCTCTCTCTGGCTTCAATCCGTAGATTGGTTTGCAGCCATCTTCCAGTCTTCCCTCTTATCCGCCTTCCTTTTCATTTCCACATATGAGTCACATCCTCGGTCCTTTATTATCTGTTGAATGAATTCCGATCTCGGTCTACCCTACGGTTCTTTCCTTCTACTGTTCCTTCTATTATCAATTTCAACAATCCTTCGTGTCTCATTATATGACCTATCCATTTGTTCCGTCTTCTGACTATGCTGTTCCATAGTAACTTTCCATCTGATATCCTTTCCAGTACTTCTACGTTGGTTACCCTGTCCATCCAACTTATCCTTAGCATCCTTCTACAGCACCACATTTCAAACGCCTCGAGTCTTCTTTTTTCTTCCATTGCTATTGTCCAGGTTTCACACCCAGGTATGGGCAATGCTCCATACATATGTTTTTAATAGGTTTTTTCTTATTTTTAGACTCATGCTTCTTGATGTAAATATAGCTTTCTTTTTGTTAAAGGCTACTTTAGCTTGACAGATACGTTTTATAATTTCACTTCTGTCTCTTCCATCCTTGCTGATTGCGCTTCCCAGGTATGTAAATTCATCTACTTGTTCTATTGTTTGATTTCGTATTTTTATCTGTATTCTTGTATTATTCTTTCCATTTCACATACCATTACTTTTGTTTTCTTCACATTTATTCTCATTTCCAACTCTTTTGCGAATGTTTTATCCATAGCTTTAATTAGTTGAGCCAGATATTTCTTGCTTTCAGCAATTAAAGCTATGTCATCGGCAAAACGTAACATACTTATTTTTTGTCCGTTAATCTTTATCCCTAGATTGGCATTTTCCTTTATCATATCTATTGCTTCTTGAATATATGCGTTGAATATAATTGAATGAATAATATACATATATATACTCGAATCGTAGGCTTTTTATGGAAGGCTCAAGAGGACGCTAAACATCCATTTTCTTAGGGGAACTCTGTATAGGCAATTTTTTATAAAGTTTTATAAAAAACGCAAATCCAACAGTTCAATAACATTTAATTATATATATATATATTTAAGTAGTTTAAAATAGTCATGTGTTAGTTTCATTTTTTTTTTTTGTTTTATTCGTTGAAAATTACGTTCACTTTGTATAACTAAAACTTCGTTTTCAGTAATCCCGAGTCAAAATATATAATATAAAATATGAAAGACGAGAACATGTATTGTGCGTGAGCGTGTAAAGTTTTTTCAATACGCCGTTTTCCGTGCTTGAAAGTCGAATTGAAATTTTACAACTCAGAAAAAACATTAAAAAACATTAACTAAAAAAACTTCACGCTACGGAATGGTATAAATAATTTCATCATTCAGATTTCGTATACATTTTGACCCTACGATTATCAGGATTACCATTTACATAATATGCATTAATATACATATTTTCCACCAAAGTATTCAATTATCCATACTTTATAATTTACATTGTAAGTACTAAACAATCCAGGGAAGCACTTCACACGTCGGATAGAATATAGAAGAAGGAAGTTGGTCTATATTATATTCTTAGGACGTCGGGCGGGATAATGTATAATTATTATCAGATCGTGCAAAAAATTTATGAATCATAAGCCATTCTGAGTATAGTGTAATTTATATTAAGTTTATGTCGTTCTTTGGGGAGAATCGAAAATTTGTCTCTACAAAGTATCAACTAAATGTGGTTATAATTATTACGTATCAACTATATATTCCATATTTCCATACTAGTACACGAGGTCTTTTATTCATGTCTACTTAATAAAATAATGAGAACGGAAATGTTATGATGTTAGTCATGGCGAACCTAGAATAAAATGTAAAATATTTAATATATTCTATTTGTATAACCATTAATGGCACATTATGAATATTTATATTTCGACGTCATCGTATAATATTGGTATAATCAATTTTTCTTATTAGTATAACTGCAAGATTCATTTTGTAGCTTAATGTATATTGCATGTTTAAAAGTATTGATTTATATTTCCCTTTAAATTCATTATGAAATACTATATTAATATTATAATTATATATTTTATTTTATTGTTACTATGGCTTATAATATAAATTGAAACCCACTTGCCCCCTCTTCACTATAATAGAAAGAGGTATATACACTGTATAAGTATGTATATAGGGTACATAGTCATATGTACCTTATAGAATGTAATTTTTAATGGTTTTTCCAATTCCTAATAATTTTTTATTAAGATCGGTTGTTTATCGTTACAATTTTGAAAACTGCTTGGAAAATCAAAAAAATACGTATAAATACATTAACGGGTACATACATGAAGAAAAGAACTATACGTACTTAAAAAAAACATATTGTAATACCAATACATTCTTCGCGATATTGAGAAAAAACTACCTGGAAAAAAGCACCAGACAAAATGTAACCAAATGCATATATTTACATGTCAATAAAAATTAAATGCATAAAAATTACTATTATTATTATTATTATTATTACAAATAAAAATATATGTATAAATTATAAAAAAATTAAGATTTAAATTATTTCAAACCACTAAAAAATCATTATATAATTTATTATTATAACAATATATAAGTACTTATATTATTTCTTTAATTTAATAAAAACTCGTGCCATGGTATTTTTTCATGGTATTTGATTTTTATTTAAACGATCGCACCAGGTCTTTAATCGTTATTGCATTTTTTCGTATATTTTTTTTTTCACTTGCTTGTTCGATAATTTAACATTTAGATAACCGTTTGTGTCTGTACCAAACTCTTGTCTTATTTTTTATAAATAATTTTCTTTCTATATTGTGGGATGTTACTGAACGAAAAGACGAGAGAATCGTCTGTTCTTCATCTTCATCTTTTTTTTTTTTCATGAACATTCCACTTGTTTGATGGAAATTGATATGGTATAGGCATCGTTGTCTAACACAAATTCAGATGGTCTATAAGTTTAGTATCTAATACAATAAAGATTAATTTAAAAATATCATATTAAAGTCAGTAAATATAAAAATGTCCGTTACCTTCAGTATAATTAATGAAATATTTAACAATATTTTCTGTTCCGATTGAAATGTCCATTCTTAGCATATCCATTTATTCTTACATTAAATGCAAATGAACAAATTCTAAAACATTGGAGCATTGCACAAATTTGGTTAAAATGTTGAATTAACGAAATTTTTATTCAAGACCAAGGTATTGAATTTTATAATGTGTTGTTTTGACGCAAATAATAAAAAACAACCTCACACTATTATACATGGTTTCCTAGGTAGTCTGTATATTTCAAATTTTGAAATCCATATTATTTATATTAACTCTATTTAAATTTTTCGGCGGTGTATTATTTCACTATGAAAATGTATTCGAACGTCGGGGAAAAATGGTTTATCTCTATAAACTTGAAATGTTCACCAAAAACGTATGTAAGAACCAAATAATGGAAAAAATGTATTATATTTTTCCCAATTTCGGAATAATTATTGCCATTTCCAATTTTGAAATATTTTTTTTCATAAAAAGGTTAATTTTAGTCTTAAAACCTGAAATTGTATACAATGTTAAAAATACATTATTCTAGCTATATTCAATATATCTCGAAAATCAACAAACACGAGTTTTCGACAACATATGTTATTTTGGTAGGAAATGTGTTCAAATATTGGGGGAATTATTAATCTATAGACCAGAAACGTATATGAAAATAAATTCAACGTAATTATTTTTAATTTTTTAATTTATTATTTTTAATATTTAGGTTTCTGTAAAAACAATTGAATTAATATTAAAGCATTTAACTGAAATTTTTAATTCATGGATCATTCTCACGTATTTTATTTCTAATCGATTTTTTCGCCGTATCTTCTTTCGGAAAATTCATAAGTACTTTGTTAAGTAATTTGGTAAATATATACAGCTTTGGAAAATATTTAGTTTGCGCATTTTCGCATACTACTGTTCGTTTTTCTATTTCATGAACAATTCTCGCTGCTTAAGCTTATGAAACATCAGATACATGTACATGTTCGTTTATAATCTTCGGATTATTATACTCAAAATAAGTGGTTAAAACAGCAGAACCTATAAGTGAACATAAGTGAACTATTACTTGAACATTTCCAACGTATATGCAATTTATATGTTTTATGTTCAGTATATATAATATGTGACACCATCTAACATTATTTTTTCATTATTTTTAGAAGTCATTACGATTTCCATGATTATTGCAAGAGTTATACATCACACCAAATAACATCTTAAAAAAGTTTATACTACACATATACTATACAAGTCTATAAAATATATAAATATAAAACACGATAAACCTGATGATAATCACGAACGATAATCACAAATAAGTCATTGCGATAATTAGGACTGATTCTACACCATAGTGATGTCCAAAAACAATATATCGATATTATCAACATTAGAGATACATATAGATACCTATGATATCTATATCATGAACTACAATTGATAATTTCGATATATTATGTAAAAATAATAAATAACGATAATATGATAATTTTATCAAATTAAATAGGTACATGAACAAAAGTTTTATAGAAGTACTACACCGTATATAATTATATAAAATTAAGAATTTTATTTTTATTCATTTTCTTTCTAAGCAGAAATTATGTTTAAAAAAATAATTTTAATTTAAATATTGTTTTGATTTTATTTAATTTGTTGCTCTCCGCAATATATACGCATTCGGATACTTTTATTCTCGGTACTTTTTGCCGGAACTTTATTCTGAATACATTTTTCCGAGTATTTTTTCTGAATACCCGGGTCCTTTCCCCTCAGCAGTTGGATTCTATTTATTCATAGTTTTGCGATTAAATCAAAAAAAAAAAAAATCTTTTAAAAATATTGAAAGAAATATGTTTACGAAAATATTTTCAAACTTTTTTAGAAATAATAAAAAAATAATTTAATTTTAATGAAAACATTTTGAAAATATGTATACGATATTTGATTGCTGATTGTAAGTATATACCTATGTACGCTATTTATATGTACCCATATACAAATGTGTACAGGATTATTCATACTTAAAGGTTGTATCTATCTCTGTGCATTCCATCTGCATATAACAATCTGATTTCAAGAGTTTGGTCAATGTATTAGGTTGGTCTGTACGATTGACAAATTTATTTTTAATTAAATATATGGTTTTTTTTTTTTTGGTAAAAATAAAATAACGATAGCGAATCAACAACTATATTCGTGCGCCTGTGATATGTATGCACGTTATTATTTATATGAGCGATTATATTATATTAAATGAAGAAATACATGCATACTAGTTTATCGTGCATCAAAACACTTCGTTTATACACTCATATTTTATACAAATTATTAATATTTTAATATTAATAATATTACACTATAAAATAATATTATGTGTTTGATGTTTGAATACAGCGCAAATGATAAAAATTATTTTTAAAGAAAAAAAACACGAATTCGACCGCTTTGGCCACTTGTGTGCTTATATTGCTTATACGAGACGCTGTCTATGAAATAATAAAAATTTAAAACATAATACTTTCTTCATTTCAACAAATTTAACTGTGAAATCTAACATCTAATAATAAATTGTTCCATTTAATACCGGGTCTATAATATACTCCTATTATACACCTATACTTTACCTCTCATACGAGTATTAATATCGAATTTTTTAGTTATGTACAACTATTTAATACGATTAAATAATGGCATGTGATCAATATTGTTTTTAATTAACTTATTTTTATATGCCAGGGGCTTGGCCAATCATTATTATATTTGTATGTTATTTCGTTTATTGCAGTGGTAAGATTTTTTATACGATATTAAAATCAATAAGAAAATTGAAATCTCAATAATAATCTGTCAATGCGATGTTGTAAAAATCATAATTATATATACACTAACAATACGTATGTCCTGTGAAATATTATAATTCGGAACGGGAGGAATATGCGATGACTTAAAGTTGGTACGTTACATGGAAACTGTCATATGCACTTATTAAGTGATTATAACTCAACTAAAACTAATCTAAACGTTAAATAGAATAATAAATTTAAAATATTATATCCATAGAAATAATAATATTAATAAAAAAAAAAAAAAAGAAAAAAACACTTAAATTTATAATATATACATATTATCTAATAATCAATATATTGGACTGAAAAATTGGGTAGCTACAGGTATCTAATACTAATGCTGCTATATTCTAAAGCACTAAGCAATAACTTGCATTATAATTTTGATTTCATCTTTAATGGAATAATTCTTTATTAAACTCTTAATATATACTATTTTAAAAATAGTGTTATGTTTCCTATTTTTTGATTTTAAACTCCATTTTTAATAATTTTCTTAATTTTTATAAATTAATTGTATGAAAAATTGGACTTACTTCTTTTTTTATTATGATTTTATATATAAATCAGAAGCAAAAATGTGTATGTCCATTATACATGATAGTTTACTGTATAATTTGTTCTAATAGGTTGACTATGACAGAAATATGTGAGTTTATGAAGTTAAAGTATTTGAAATACATTCTATAGGACGATAGTATTGCGAAGGAACAATACATTAAAAGGAAAATATCAAACATAGAATAAAATCTGGATGGGTGAAGTAGAAACCACCAAGTAACAAATTATTATTTATATATATATATATATATATATATTATGTATTCAATATTATTTATAATTTAGGGTAATTTATAAATATGATAAATATTCAATGAACCAAAATTTTATATTTATTCGACATTTATTAATTAATAATTGATAAAAATTAGATAATAAATGTTCATAATCACAAAAATACTGCCAAAATGTGTGCGATAATTTCCGATTAGTCCCCGACTTGAACTCTAGACATTCTTCCTCAAACAATCTACACACTAACCATCAACCTACCTATGAGGAATTTGTTCTCAGCCAAAACTTCAGGCATATAAATACAGTATCTATTTAGTAAATAATATATTGGGCGGCAGCAGGATATCTGATCAATCTAAACGGGAAACAGAGCCAATATGGGGTTTAACGGCGTTAGGTGAACATTCTTGAATATTCTTTAATGACATCGATTACCACTAAGAATGGAATTTTTTTTAATTTGCCCTTTAAAGGGGAAAAGGGAGAGGTAAGATCAATATTATTCTACGATAAACTATTTGTCGTTGAAAGTCGACATTTTTAGAAAATATTCTTTTAATGACATATAGACCACACGCACAGAAAGGATTTCTTGAAACTGGACCTATGAGATTAAAAGGGAAGTAGAGGTCGTTTATTATATTTAATGCCTAGCACAAATTACTTATCCTGGATAATATTAATTTTGTATAAAAACTGTTCGTGGGTGAACTTCGAAACAGTGTAATTTATTTCGTACCTATATATAAGTATATAAATATAGGTACATAAAAATATATAGGTACTATTTAATACTAAACATTTAAATACTAACATATTTAATTTAACAAATCATGTATATTATTAAATAATAAATGTTTATTAATTATTATAATTATTTAAATATTTATTTCTTAATAATTATTATAAACATTGATAATGATTGTACTACATTAAAATATATTTTATTAGATAAAATTAAATTTTCTTTACTTTAGTTAAATACCTATTCAATATTTCATTTTAAATCAAAAAACAATATTTATTAATATTATACGTGGGAATAGTTACTTGGAAAGAGTTAAATATTTTTTGTGGAATCCAAAGGATCCCAACTTGTTTAAAATGTACTTGTTTTAAGACTGTAATGAGTCAAAAATAAACGAGTATCATCACTACAATCTATAACGAATGATATCATTGATATCTGATAACAAAACGAACGGAAAAATGTTGTTTTTTTTAATAAATAACAAATTGTACATAAGAAAATCGATTAATATAATATTTAACGACATAATATCCTCTGATTTTAAATATCATTTCGCAGGAACAAATGATTATGAAATAATACGTTTGGAAAACATTGTGTTTGTGTGTCGAACGAATATACTATTGAATTAGTATGTTTTGACACAGCCGTGAAATAGCACGTATTTAGAAAATTTAAGAAGCGGAAATAGTACGTTTTGAATTAATAACGAGTAGGTATTACAACCATAATTGAAGGTCAAAAATAATTTTTTTATAAAATACATTATTGAAAATTATGAATTTCTTATACTTTTATCATATAAATAGTTATTTATTTTATTTTTTTAATATTTTGAAATAGCATGTTTTGAATGCTATTCTTCATTACTATAACGTGTATGTTATATTATAATTTCAAATACTGGAGCCCGGTGCGGCCATATAGTAGCGAGCGGACACGCGTTGAATCGGAATGCGAACAGGGTGGTCAACTGACACTGACGAAAACTCGCCGCGGCCATGTACTGATCTTATCATGAACAGAGTATTGTGATATAATTATCTGTTGCGATAATATTCTTAGGTATACCCACGAATTAAGATAGTATGGATGCCCCCAATGGCATATAATAATCAGCTATCATTCTGCCCTCAAACTGACTCCCTTAATCAGTTGTGTGAAACGTTCAACTAGCGCTTAATATCATACTGGTGACATAGAATTACGATTGTAAATAATATTAAATAAAAAAAAATTACATTTTTAATTCAAATCATATAAAAATACCTTTCTAAATAATATTTCAGCGATTGAGCAATATAATTTGTAATTCGTATTTCGTAAAACTCGTCGGCTATTCTATAAGGAATGGGAGTCTATACTATATAGTTTTTATTTGAATATGGTCACACCAGACATGTAGAAGTTTTGCCACTGGATCGCTAGTTGAACGTTTCTAACTGGTGAATGTGAGGAGTCAGTTTGGAATCACATAATTATACTCCGATGGGCATCCCCATACTATCTCGATTCGTGGGTATACCGTCAAGCACGGATCCTATAGAATCATTGTAAACAAGTTAGGAAAGCCCACACTGCGAGCGTGCGAAAATCCTCGTTTCTAAATGTATATTGAACAATAATCTAAAATATTATAGAGCAAAACGAATAATAATTATATATATGTCCCCTGTTAACCAAATGAACAATCGTAACTATGTACTAGTAACTACAAACAGATACTATTACAAACATTTCTACCAAATTAAATTGGAAAACTAACTAGTAACAAAAAAATAAAAATAAAAAATGAAAGTTATATTATGAATAAATGCATCGTCCTTTAAAAACAATGTGTGATCACTTAAATAAAAATCGAACAACATTGCACGGACTTTTGAGTTTCTAAATACAAACTTAGACACTTATATCGCCGTATGTCTGTCGATGAGTTGGGCTTTCCAAACTTGTTTATTTAATGTAGGCGATAACTTTTTTTGAGAACACGATCGTTCAGATTAATTTAGTAGCGCAGTTTTAAATAATTTACACGATTTATCTTAATAAATTATAATGTTTTATTTTTTTTATTCTTATGAACGTCAGGTACTTTGTATACATAATTCACCCAGAAAATAATAAACGTAATGAAAAACTAATGATTTGGACCATACGAAATCGAATCATAGAATATGTCATTTTGTATTATTATATTAAGGCTAAAGAATTGTCGTTGAAACAATTTCTAGTTTGGTTAATTTGAATACTACATTCCATAAATTATATAATAAACTCGGGAATTAAACTGATGGAAAACTATTGGCGTTAATTTAATGAAACTCATTTTAATGAAATAATCTTTGTTATTATTAACTCTAGTCTTTAATACAAAATGAAACACGACCAGTATACCAGAAGTATAGAAACTACGTTATGGAAATAATATAATAATCAAGAAATCAAATAATAAAAAAAAAAAGGAACACAAACAATGGGAGGATCATCGCCGGGCATGACGGACACAACGCCGACCGACCGCCACGACGTATCTACGACAGCACCGCCTTAATACTTTTTGCACGGGGAAACGGGATCGAAACTGCCTACCCGAGTACCTAAAAAACAATTACATTAGACCGAGTGCGTTACGCTAACCAAGCTACATTTTTAAAGGATGTCGAAGGTATATATTAGGACACCGATAACCGACTGAAAAATACTATTTGGCCAACTGAAACAACTTTAAGAGGGTGGAGGAGAAATTGCCTACTTCCGGCTCAACGCTGGTTACGTCCCTGTCTACCGATAAATTTTATTAAAATACATTTTTTTTAAGGAAAAATATCAATATTTTAACTTAATTTAATGTTAATTTTAGGTAAAACTTTTTACTTAAAAATAAAGGATTTATTATCATAGAGGTATAGAACATTTTGTTTATATATCAATAATCCTTTTAATTAAACATATTTTTATTATACACTCAAATAAATTGTACGCATGGAACAAATAATAGACGTCTATATTTTAAATATATATGTTTCATTGATTTAATTACGGTATCTTTGAATTTTTCTCGATAATTATCGAGTATGGTTTTAGTTTAAAGAAAAAAAAATAATCATTTTTTAGCATGCGATTCCAATTAAAACATTATGGTTAATAATAATAATTTAATTTCATTGTAGCATAGAACGTTTTTTTTACTCAAATGTGTATACAAAAGTATGTAGGTATTTACTACTTATCGTGCATATCGTTTTTAATATTTTTTTATTGACACGTGTAAATATACATATTATTTGGTGTCACGGACATTATTATTTGGATACTTTTTTTCAAATACTTCTTCTCCGGTACGTTTTTTTTCGGGTAATTTTTGTTTATATAGGTACTTATTTCTGGATACTTGTAGTGAATGCCTATATGGACTATGGAATATTTACTATATAGTTAAATTTTGATTACGATTCTAATAATATGGATTTTCACCATTTTCCCAAAAAAATAAATAAATATATTAAAAATTCCCTTTACACATTTTATCCGGTTGAAACGTTTAAACTATTATTAGTATATACTGTATGGTAAAATATTTGTGTACACGCACGGTTCTGGTAGTATATATATCATATAATATTTTATACTATTTGTCACTCGTGAAATATTGTCGTTTAAACAGCGGTTTTCTTCTTGTCGCGTGCATTTAGTTCCGACACAACTAATTTTTATTGCATTGTCGGACAACACAAACGAAATTGATTCATTCATCATCACGCGTTAGAACGTTAATGAATCATTAGCGAATATAATTGCGATTTTTCGACGCGAGAAAACACAATCATTATATTTCATCGTTTAAGCTCCGTCGCCATCGTCAACCGTAAATTTATACGCGATAATTATTAATTTTAATTGCGTTGCCACTCGCGAATTTCTGCTAAATTTTACTGGAAACGCCGATTTAATATTCTATACAAATAGGTATATACCAACTACCTAGTTTGGCACTTGAAATTAAAAACCAATCATACGACTAAACTCTTAATCTCTCCAATGACTTCCCCTGCGTTGTACTATAGAATATAGTTTGTAATTTATAACCTGTATCCCAAGAGAATATGCAATACGTATAAAATAAAAGGTAAAAAAAAAAAAAAACAAATAAATAATAATCCCGATTTTTAAATTAAACATGTTATTATGTTTTAACATGGGCAATATTTAAACATTTAAAATCTACATATTTTAATATTTGATATTTTAAGTTTGATGATGAATTAACATTTTAGTTAATTCGAATTTATTTATTTTTAATAGTTAAAAGACAAATAATAAATGTATTATTATTAACACAGGTAACCTATATTTAAATAATATAATATTCAGTATTATTATAATTAACGTATTACATTTTCAAAATTAAACTTCCCTCGTTCATTTTATTTTTCTAAACCTTCTTCTGAAGAATGTACATGTGTAAAAAATATTTTAAAAGCCATCACAATTATATTTAATTAACAACTGTAAATTAATGCATGTAAACAATTATTTTATAATGCGTATGGAGAAAAGTCGTATAACCGTTGACGCTTCAGTAAAGAAAATCCATTCTACTGAAAAATTTCGTTTTTGGCAATTATTCATTTATGGGCAAAATTAATGCCTAGAATAATTTATTAAATTATTATTTATTCACTATAATATAATAAGAAAATAAAATATGTAAGTATTAGGTACCCACTATCAATATTATTAAGGGAACAAATTAATTTTTCACTATACGATTTATTTTTAAAATAATATATATTATTAAAACAAAAGTTGAAGTTAATACTTAAATAAAAAAAATAATTCTTGAAAATAAAAATATTCACTTCATATGAGTAATCGTAGAGCAATAAAATTTAATCGGTCTAAATGCAATTATTTATATTGACCGAAAACTTTTTATTGATAACTCCCACTTGGCTCATGTATGTACGGGTACTATATACTATACATTTCCATCAACCTATATATTTTTATGCGATTCCGTTGAATTAAATGAAAAAATAAATGTACCATTCTAACTTTACGATAAATTAAAACCTATTTTAAAATCGTGATTTCAAAAATTGGACAGATTGGCCCATATCAGAATTCGATTTATCGCGCGTTGCATCTACAACGATATCGTTTTGATAGCTAAGGTTGTGCGTCCAAATATATATTAATACATCAGTGATTACATTAACAATCCTCAGGTATAACTATACCGTGCAAGCACCAAAGGTCATTTACTCACCCTACAGTCGCCTTACAAACACACTGTGTAAGCGTATACAAAACCACACAGTATTGTAAGTAATTTAATCACGAGTGACACTAGAAGCATATTTAGAAATTTCGGCGCCCCGTGACTTGATGTGTTTTGATGTCCTCCTCGTTAAATTTTAAAAAGTAGCATCTAAGACAACGGACTCGTTCCAAAAAAAGGTTGTACTTAAGCATATTCACCATGTAGTATTACGCAATTATACATTTTAATTAAAAATACCATAATCGTACATTATATACCGCAAAATCTATTTTTTTTTTTTTTTAATAATTGCGAATAAAAAGAGAAAAATTGTAAAAAAAAAAAAAAAAATTATTCCAATATTTGTTGAATGAAAATTTAAATTAAATAAAAAACAATCTTAAATATATTAGTAGGTACATATTAACTTAAAAATATTATTAGTATAATACAAGATTAAAATACTCGTAGTTTGCGATGTGCCTTCTGAGCTGCAAAGTCTTCAATAATTTCTGATTCCATATGTTCAGTATGGCCAATTAATTAATTCTGTCATCATCCATGGTTGATCTTAAGTAGGATTTTATTATCTTTAGTGAACTAAATGAACGTTCTTCAGAGCAATTAGATACAGGACAGCTTAAATACATGCGTAATGCAATTTCCGCATATGGATAAACACCAGAAATATTAGACTCTTTCAGTAGTTTGTATAAGACTATAACTATCATGGATGGATAATTTTTCAGTTTTTCATATAAATGACCGCAAAAATGGATATATTCGTTTGAAAAAGATGGACCAAGACCCAAGATAATTGAACAGAAAAATGTACCATTTTATTATTATCAAGAATTAATTTATACATACCTTAATAGTAAAATGTAATTGAAAATAAAAATTTACTTTCAAAGTAAAACGTTATTATTAAAAAAAAAAATTTACCTATGTTTATATTCTGTTGACTTAATTTTTTTCGTTACACGATGAGGATCCCAATGTTAACATTTGTCGGTTTCACTCAAAGAACATGGTTGAAATATACTATATTATATACTTTATACTATACTATTTATTTACTGTATATTTCTAATTTCAACCATACTACAAAATATAACATTCACTAGCTGTAGAGATAAGACTGCAACTATGGAAGTACTTGGTATATAATACGTCCTCCATGGCTACAACATATGCGTTATCACCATGATTTAAGATATACTGGTTACTCATCGAATACCGATTATGTGACCCAAAAACTGACACTCCATAAAACCACTTGCAACGCTCCCAGCGGTAAAAATTATAAAACAGTGTCGCCAAATGCAGGGAATATTAGTAATAGTTGTACTATAATAATAATAATAATAATAAATATTTTGTATAAAATCATTGATTATATCACGATAATCACGATTATGTTGATAATACAGCTCGTAATACTGCTAGGCGAGCGCTAATAGTGGTTTTTTGTCAGCTGATCTAGATTTTCAGTTTATAAGTCGCATTGGTTTACTATTTACTATGGGCCGATGAACAATCTATATATTTTAAATCGTGGTTATCACTTATTTTATTTCTCAATCCACTGATTACATTATCATAAGAAAAGAAAATCGAAAAATCAAAACAAAAAATTAATTTTTTTGAATTTAGTATTAATTTAATAAATAATATTGCTATTTAAAAATGTTTGCATCCACACTGGCCTGGCGCCCCTTAATAGGACTCAACGTTTTGGCAATTTCCAACCTAAACACCCCCTTAAATACGCCACTCAGTCACAGTTTCTTTATGAATGACCATTTTGCTTGTTAGCTGGTATAAAAATACTCACTTAAGAAAATCGAGAACAAACTATTTCAATATTATCCTGTTGGTTTAATTCTATATATTCAAATGACAACAATGACATAGTAGCTGTGTTTGAAGTATATACTCTATTTCACGAGTGATCGTCCGGAATCGCGCATGTGATAAGAATACAGTGTGACCGTAGCGAAATCGAATTTATCCCTTCATGTTGCGGTTATTTGCGTGCTACTACAAAATGTTACACTTGCATTATTACATTATAGGATTTACCGCTATTTTATTGTTATTGTCAATATTGTTCTTTTGTTCCATAATAATATTTTTCTCCATTTTCACTCGTTTTAACCTCGTGTTTTGTGTTCGTCTAAAATCCAAAGTGTCATTTCACGTTTTCAACTTTTGTGTGCTCCTTTGGTCGTATGAAATAGGTGGTCACACCTGTTTTCATATAGCGTACGATAAGCAGTGTAGTTAAGTGGGGGATGCGCGGCGATAGACGAGTTTTGTACGGACAATCACTGGTGAAATAGAGTATAGTTAAATTACATAATTAATTTCAAGACAAAATACATCAATATTTAAAAATTTTACTTAGCCATAATATTACTCACACGATACACCATGTTTGTGTATCTACTAGTAAAAATATTAAGTACTGAAATATAAAAATAAATTCGAAATATTTACGCAGTATTCTTAACTCGACTTCTCTTTGTGTAATTGTATACGATTATTTTCGTAAAAAATTTAATTTAATAATTGAAAATGTATTTTTAATACTTGTTATTTGACAATTGCGTGTAATATGAGAAAGGTAACGGCATACTATTGAATCTGAAATATTCAATATACATTTGTTGTAAATTTGTCTAGTATCTACCGGAGTATTGTTGATAACAAATATTATTTAACAAATATTACAAATATAATTATATTCATCTTATTGTATATTCTACTTAAAGCAAGTGATTGTGTAAGGATTGAATTCTATTTTTAAATATTTCAATATTAGATTGTATTATTATGCGAAAAAAAAAATAATAGCGACTTCCTAATATTATGTCACAATTTATAAAAACATGTCTACAATTAAAATTATGTTGAATTTTTGCTATCTTTGACTTAATCCAATCACAAAATGTCTCTGAAAATTTTCGAAAATTAGATTTTCGCAACAATGACAACAACAACGTACAAAGTATTAACTCATATTTTACTTTTTTTTTTTTTTTAATTTATATTAATGATTATGGTTGTGAATAAATAAAGGGACGAATATTATGATGTCGGTTAAACGTTCTGCGACTATCGAGTAATTAATATTACATTATTGGTCAATTACGTGAGCGCGGTGATAATCATGGGTTGGAAATACAGTAGTTAGCTGAACTAACGACCACGGCGGGCTTAACGACAATATGGATTTAAAAGGGTATATTGTGATGATATTAATAAAATAAATGAAATGCTTTAATTGGTCGACACGCGAAATTGATTAAAACCGTTTTCTTGAAAAATACGATTTTACACTGGAACTCTTTTGATTAATAACCAGAATGTGTTTTTATACATATATATAAATAAATCATTGCATTCAATAAAACGATTCTGAGCGTAGCTTCGGTGTAGTATACATAACTCATATAATTTTTTTTTCTAGGGATCGATTGAGGCTGTTATTTTTATTTTATTTTTTAGTCGTGTTATTCATCATTGAAAATCACAATTTTAGCCCAGGTCTTAAAATGTCATTTTACCAACTATTTGGGCTTAAATACCTCAAAATTGATAATTTTGCAGAAAAAATTAAAATGACTATAAAAATAATTGTGACTACGGATAATGTTCGAGATTTTTCGAATTTAGTTAGATTAACGTATGTTTAAAGCTGTATAAAATTTTCAGAACATAAAACCGAAAATTACCCTTTGTAGGACTTAAAAACCTCGAAAACTAAAAATGTCTATAAATAGCCCAAAATTTCAAAAATATTTCAAAAAACTTAATCAACGTAAATATATTACTAAATTAAATATTCGGTAAAAATTTCAAGATTATAAAGTCATTATTTTCGAAATTACGACGAAATTAAAATTCTCGATTTTACAAAATCGTATTTTTCGTAATTTTTTGGTAGTTTTTGCTTACGCATTAAAAAACTATTATGAAAATCGAAAAATGACCTCTCAAAAGTATCAACTAGATGCAATTTGCTACCGGAAACCGGGTATAAGTGTAAAGATCGGAGCACTCCTTCTGGTAGAAAAAGTGTTTATAGAAAAATGAAAAAAAAATAAAAATAAACATCATTGTAAAACCATAAGCTTCCTCGCTACGCTCAGAATCTAAAAAAAAAAAAAATGGAAAAATTGAATTGTCTCGTGTGGAAAACTTATACTAAAACAATTATAGCCGTTCCTGTCAAATACGTGTTTTGCGAAAATAATTAACGTACTTGCAAGTACATGTATAGGTGTGTACGTATGTCGTTGTTTACACAAACGCACCGCGAGGTAATATAATACTAATAATAATCTACGTAGAACCTCACACGACCTCAAGTACACTTTTGCAGAGCGGGAAAACATTTTTAGAGAATAAACAACGTATAATATAAGTATACGTTATGTGTTTATATTTTACAAAGATATACCCAACTACTAACTGTGCAATATATATTGTAAACGGGCGATTTCAATCGCGTTTCTTGTATATTAGAGACGGTATACGAGTAGGCAATCCCACTTACTTTGACGTGTTCTTTTATTTTTAGTTTTTTTTTTTTTTATTATTATTTATTTATTTATAATCGGATTGCGTTTAAAAAACAGCGTCTTGTACGCTATAGTGATCGCCGTAGTTCGGTTGTTCGAGAAAATTGGAAAATAAAAACCGACCGAGAAATAAACCAAAAAAAAAAAAACAATCGATGCGAACCGATGTGTATGTCCGTACCGGTCCAGAACGCGGAGTACCGTTGGGCAATTACGCGTACGTATATATATATATATACTCCAGTGATGGGCACTATCGAGTGAAATCTATCGAACAACTCGATAGTTTTGAAATATCTATTTACTCGATTGTTTTTAAAAACTATCGAATATTTTTATCCGGGAGAAGCACAACCGATTGACTCGATTGTTTTAAAAACTATCGGACTATCGAAACTATCGACTACTATCGAAACTATTTTTTACATATTCGATAGACAATATCATGACAGTCTACTATCGAGTGAAAACTATCGAGCGATTCATTCGATAGATAATACTATCTATTCCCAATCGAGTGAAAACTATCGAGTGATTCGGTTGTTTATCAAACTATCGATAAACTATCGATAGTCGAAAATAGTCGGTTCCGCCCATCACTAATTATACTCTATTCAGATTAAGTTTATACCAAAACGCGCATTGAGAATGAACACCGGAGCGGCGCTAGACTCACCAAAGCTACTAGTAGCTGCTCTGTCGTTGGCTGTTGTTGTCGTGCACCATCGTTACACGACGGTTTCCGACACAGTCGCCGTGCATACAGGTGAATCATAATATCGTACATCTGTCTCAAAGCGTTATCACATAATATCCGTTATCATCGTTATTCTGTGGTATAAGTAAATTTACAGTTATGTTTTTTTTTTTTCGTATCATTTTAATAAATCACATGGGCAGGTACGGTATATTTATTTATTTACCGTAATATTATTATAATTACCCACTTGTTGAAAATGCTGTGCACCCGCTTTATAACAGTGAACGGTTGTGACATGTTGGTTGAATATGTGAGTTTTGTACAGGTAAAAATAATATAATTTACCTATCATAATATATATTATTATGGTCGTTGTTCTGCGAAAAATGGTCACACGCATAAAGTGACCAAGTGAAAAACATTATTATTGTTACTGTGATCACTATGTATACCAACGGTCGAACGCGGCAGCGCCGGTGATGGATACAGAATATGCATGCGCGAACACGAATCAATTTTCGTCCGCCGCCCGGTATAAACTTAAACTGAATAGAGTACAGTGTATTATGTATATTAGGTACCATGGTGCATGTTGTTTGCAGATGATATAGTACTGATAGGAGAAAGTCCTGAGGAAATGAATGGTAGACTTGAGGAGTGGAGGGAAGCTCTGGAAAGTAAAGGACTAAGGATTAGTAGGAGTAAAACAGAATATATAGAGTATGATTTTGGTGAGAGGGAACACAGAGGGAATGGGGAAAGGCTAGAAATAAAGTTAAGTGGGGATGTGGTGGGAGAAGTGGAGAGGTTCAAGTATTTAGGGTCCGTTATACAGAAAGATGGGGGTTTTGAAGAGGATATGAAACACAGGATTAAGTGTGGATGGACGAAGTGGAGAGAAGCGTCAGGTATTCTGTGTGATAAAAGAATCCCTATTAGGTTAAAAGGTAAATTTTATAAAGCAGTGGTGAGACCTGCAATGATGTATGGAACGGAATGTTGGGCAGTAGGTGGAAAGATAGAACAGAGAATGAGTGTAGCTGAGATGAGAATGTTAAGGTGGATGAGTGGAGTTACTAGAGAGGATAAAATAAGGAATGAGTATATCAGAGGTAGTATAGGGGTAACTTCGATAGTAGACAAAATGAGAGAGAATAGATTAAGATGGCTCGGGCATGTATTAAGGAGGGAAAAGACTGAGGCAGTAAGATTAGTAAGGGAAATGCATGTTGTTGGTAAAAGGGGTAGGGGAAGACCGAAAAAGAGATGGGGGGATGTAATGGCGAGTGATATGAGGAAGGTGGGAGTAAGTGAAGAAGACGCGGGTGATAGAGTTAAGTGGAAGTGTAGGACCAGGGTGGCCGACTCCAAATAGTTGGGAGAGAAGGCGAAGGAGAAGAAGATATTATGTACGTTGTACACTATATTATGTTGTTACCGTATATCATATTATATTAGCTACTGAAATACATTGGCACTATGGTATTTTCCGTGGCGGTTATTATATGACATTTTGCCGGCGCTATCAAGCTGACGAATGAAACGACCCCTCGCAACAGGATACCAGGTCACGGGTATATGTATAATACGTCCACGTGCGTGCGGACTACAAAGTATAATATATTATAATATACACGTGTCGTGTACAGGGTGTCCGTCGACCATTTACTCGTTGTCTGTCGTGTTATTCCCTACTGAACAAATATTATTATTACTGACTTACTGGAAAAACCATAACACAAAACGGTGTGTCTATGGAGACACGACCGTTATCACATACTATCACAAGGGTCCGGCAGGGTGTTAATAATTTCGTGACCGTTATATTACACGTGTGTAATAACAGCATAAGGGTTACTGCTGAGTATTTAACACCACGCAGAACATTACTTATACTATAGGACTTACTCACTAATTCTTTATATTATATTTTTCATGGGTCCTATCTTTTGAAGAGCACACAGTTACAAAATCATCAGGTTTTTAACATACACTGTATGTTATGAATGATACCTACACGATTTTGGATTTTCCTAGTGGACTCGTGTAAGTAGTTTACATTAGAAATCTACCTATTGTACCTATATATTTTGTATGTAATGTTCTAGGCCAATTTTTCAGATACAGTAGAGATGCTCCGGAAAAAAAAAACCTTTTTGGAAAATTTATATCGAAGGTGGCCTTTTTAAGACGGTTTTAGGTAGTTCAGTTTTGAAAATAAAATTAGAATTTATATAATTTATTTTAAAATTCAAAGTTATAAACATGATTGAATTTTTTTTTTTTCGATATGGCGGTACAGCGAAAAATAAATAATAGGACATTTTTGTGTAAAATAATTCAACAGCTTGTATAATTAGAAATATAAATGTGTTTCTTAATACTCGTATACTGCTCTGAGCTTACTGCTCTGATAAAATATAAAATATTTTTAATTAATGTTAATGTTTTTAAATTAAAATATATTTTAACCCTTTGACTCCTGAAATAAATTTTTCTTGTGGTTCGTGTGGTCCTGAAATAAATGTATGTCAATGAAAACACTTTTTTTTATTGATATTCATTCTATGCACTGACCAAATAAATGTACATAACGTTTTTTCAAACATTTTTTAATTTTATAAGTTATTAAGCTTTTAAAATTTCAAGGGTTCTCAAAATTTAAAAATTAGTAGATAATAAGTAAAAAATTTACCGTATTTACAAACGTAAGGAAAAACAAACAAATATGTTCAATAAAAATAATAAATCAGGTAGCTAAATGGCTAATTGATAGTGTATAAATATTGATAAGACTGTATATATTGTTACAACAATATTGGTAATCATTGGCTAATTTGTACTCATAAAATAAAATAACTATAATAACTTATAATTTTTTTGATAATTGAGATAGCTCGTTAATTTTTATTTATCTTAATTGTCATCAAAAACACTAGAAGGCATTATATAAGTCAAATGCAAATTATAATTTCCTTACCGGCAAACAAGCAGAAAGCGAATACGAGTAACAGTAGGATCTCAGTGGTGTTTGACTCTGTCGACAGCAGTAATCAAAGGGTTAAAATAGAATATTTTTTAATAAAGTACTATTTTTTTTAAATTTTAGTTGATGCAGTACATTTTATGAGATAGTATATCTTTGTCTTAATGGGATTTTAGATTTGTATTTTTTATTATATTAATTTCTCGTAGGTTTAACTTTAGAGAATTGACGCAACACTGATGTAAAATTGTACTGAGTGTATAATGTGTGATACGCACGGGTATAATTCAATTTTAAAAACATTAAATCACTGTCAGACAAAGTGTTTTGCTCTTGAAACATTTTTTATCTACATAAATACAATAAATTAAATTCGTTATATTTACATAACGATGAAGGATCTTAATTGATTTATTAAAGTACAGTTATCCTTAAAAGGTCCTTAAAAAATAAAAATCTTTGAAATCATTTCTGTTTATTCTATATTATAACGCATTTGCATGTAATGGATTTTTATCTATGTTTAATACTATTATAATCAAAATAAAGCTATAATATAGCGGTTTTAACATCCTGTATATATTTAATTATATATCAAAGTTTCTGACGAAATTTGGGTACTTGTAAGCCCCAAAACGAGAAAATTATTATAAATTCCAAGTCACGTGACCCTCATCTTCAAACGGCCTACTATACAACTACCTATATATACTATATTTATACACGTAATATTACATAATATATTAGGTTTTAACCACTACCACTGTAAGTGAATTTTCGGGGTAGGGTATACAACTATTGTCGGATCTGTTATAAAAGTATTTTGTAATACAAGGTTATTCTTGTCCTCGGTACACGCACTTAAACCACATTATTTAGGGTGTCTCAAATGAGCTCAAAATTTAGTGTACTATTATGACGTGTATAATACTTAATGCAAATTATTATGTAGAAAGACAGTGTGGAGAAAGTTCGTTTTAAAAACAATTCGTTTAGTTTCCTGTTTTACTATTTTAAAAGGAAACAGGTAACTCTTTTTGTTTCTTTTAATCAAATTAATATTAATTATAATTTTATAAACTCACTTATAACGTTGTTCCATAAATGATCTGTGATTGAATAAACTTATTTTAGAAAACTACACTAAACAAATCTATACTTTTTATTTCTATCTATTTTTATTTATTTATTTATTTTTTGCTATACGTTTTGTGTATAATTTAATATATATTTTTCTTTTTGATGCAAGTATAAAATATGATAATTTTCAATTAAAATAAATCTTGAATACTGACTTATTTTCTAATACTCGCCCACAGTTTAAATAGGTATTACAAATAAATATCTGCACATAATAAATTGTAAATACCATTATAATTGTGTGAGAGTGTACAGTCACCGGTGACTGTTGAAATTTACCAGAGATTATTTTGGTGAATATTGAGATTTTTACAAAATAATATATAACAATTTGGACATTTATCCGTATTTTTGACATGCACAAGAAGTATTTGCTTAATGTTGACGTCACAATTACAACTATATATATATATACCTATAATAATATTATATTACAACGTAGTAACCTACCATAGCATTTATTCATTTCTTCACAATTCATTTTTTACAATTTTATCTTTAGAAACCTCGGCTACAAAATAATTAAATTTATTCTGCGTCTTAGCCACAGCTTACTATTGTACGGTACAGTTGATTATCATCAAATTGTGATACTGAATTTTATTGAATAAAATATTTCTTTACAGGCTAACAATTAATTATGAGTTTAAATTTAATTTGACAATTCCTAGTTTAGTTCCTAATTTATAGAAGTAGTACGTGTTCAAGTATTTTATCAACGTTTTAGCAGAAAGCAATTTGTATTTTGATCATACCGGATATATTGAAGATGATCTGTCGATTAAAAAAAATTATGCCTATTCGTATACACTGCGTTTCAAATATGGTAAACATTTACCAAAAATAATTGATGACAATCACTCGCAGTGTATAACCGTATAACGGCATATCCGGCAACATTCACTGGCTACTTCGAGTTTTAGTATAAAAATTTTGCTTTTTACACTGGTGGCTATCAACATTCGTCAACTGCGATCATACACATTTAAGTGACAGTAATATGTGCAATAACAATAATAAGGTTTTAGTAATAATAAACGTATAAATTGTAAATGTTGTACGAATAAAATGAACGAATTATTTCGTTTTAACTTCACAAAATTATGTTTTATAGTCGTTTAAGAATTCGTTCCCCTCAAACACTGTGTAACGGTCATAGATAGGGAAAAAATGTAATAGCAGAGACATAAGAAATATTTGTCAGATTTAGTCTGTTTCGATATATATATATATATATTCTGGTACATAAACATATTGTTAACGAAATAAATATAGACTATATATATATATATATTTTAATAAATTATGATTCACTCTCAAACATCTTCATATATTTATATTATATTTTGATAAAACCCATTCGTATCATATTATGAATCCGGCGGAGATCGTTCACTTTTTTTTTTTTTTTTTTTTTTTGTGTTTTCGTTTCCACTTATAAAATTGACAATATAAACCACGTAGGAGGATAAATACGGTTGATGTAGGTGACATATATTTCGAAACGGATCTCTTTTTTCAGAAAAAGTCCGTCGTCGATGGGCCATTGCATCCGATTACAGTATAATTCCAACAGCTGTTGACAACTTCACATCGGATCCAATTTGAAACTTTTATAATAAGAGTATATCACATACACCTATTACAAGTGTTAACAATATTGGTAGTCATTGTTTGAAATTTGAATATACATAATATATAACATATATGTTCGATCATTTGATGTTTGTACGTGTTTACATTCTCCGTCTCGAATGTCTATGTGTATTTATTTACCCTGACTTGGAATAAAACGGTTCAAAATCTATTTTTATATATAATTTATTCAGCTTAAAACAATATTTGCGTAGAATCACCATTTCAAAAAAAAAAAAAATAAAAATTTAAATGTAATCGAAAATCGTTTGTAAATTGATATCACAATAATACTTTTTATAACTCTAAACCAGCGATAACGGTTTTAAAATGACGAAAATACTTAATAATTGTTACATTAAGTTGTTATTATAGTATATATATTAATACTTAATTGCTATTTGTTTTTGGTGAAATATTCCTACACAGTATTTGGGTATTGACAATATTTTAGAAAAAAAAATATTGTGTAAATATTTTATTATAAATAACGAAAAATATCCTAAAAGTAATCTTTTTTAAGTTTGTTAAATAAAAGTAAAATTTTAGGTTAAAAACTAATGGTAAATAAATAAAATATGAATACAAAAAAATATTAAAATTTACCTTTAAAATAAAAAGAATACATTTTTAATAAAAACCGAGTATTCACAGTTCATTTTTATTTGTAAACATCTAAACGGTTTATGGATTATTATGGATTTTATATTATACAATAAACTTCAGTGATGTATTTTTTCATACTGAACGTTTGTACGTATTTAATTCGTATAATATATAGTATTATTATTTTAATTTTGATTATCCATAATGTATTTACAATGAAATATTAATATTTTGTCGGAAAATTGAGAAGTTAATGAATCTGAACGAGAAACAAATTTTATAAAAAAAAAAAATCTACGAGTGTGTTTATTTTAATATTTATTTCGTCCATTTTTATATGAATTAATTTTTATTTAAAATACAGTTCCAAAACTTTAAGTGTTTGCAATGTTAATGATATCCAAGAAATTTGTATTTAAAGTATATTCAAGGTAATTTTGAATTGCTATTTTAAACTAATTGAATAGCGCTTACATCAATATAAAATAGTACATTCTCCTGGAAAATCCATATTTATAGTTTGTACATTATAGAGAAATAAATTTACGTGGAAACACGGGAACAATAAAAAAATAATTTTATGATTATTTTTCAAGTTTGTATAATGTATGTATTATAGATATAGATATTTATTAATTCACCTATATAACTAACTTGATTAATTTATTAATGTTTAGAAAAAAATGCGTAAAAGCACATTCTCAACTAAGTTTACACTATAATCCATATAGTTAAACAAGTAAGTTTTCGATGTTAGGAAAATTAAAATTCGTATTATTTGTGTTTTTAGCTAAGATGTTTGAGTTTGAATTATGTGAATTTGCATAAATGTTATAAAGGCTATATAATATAGTAGTAATATTTAACTGAAAATAAATAATTATGATACTTAGTTCTTAGCTGTTATTTTAACATGTACTTTACAAAATGAAAGATGAGATACACTCGGTGTTCGGAACGATCACTTAAAAATTTAATTCATTCACGTTTACGTTCACGTTCAAACGTATTTAAAAAGAAGACGTTCGCGTTCAAATTATTAAAAAAAAAAATCAACGCGTTCATTTCAATTAATCAATTGTGAACAAAGTGTACATTTTTCTTGTGCATTTACCAAAAATGTACTATTCACCGAAACTATCGTTTTCATTCTATGGAATTGGACTTTTGAGTATTATATTTGTATGATTATAATTAAATCAAATAGTGTTTATAGCGAAATAAAAATATATTGTTTTAATTTTGATTAAATGAAAAACTTTCAAATTCTTTAAAAATATCAGAGTCGTATACGGTCACGTTCTGTTTGGCAGAAAAGAGTGGCGTTCGTATGTCGTTCATAAAATATGAACATGATCGCATGAACGTGCTTTCATATGAACGTTTTTTCCAAAAACTCCACACATTTGATTTAACTTTCATTGTTTTTGCATAATTTAGTATTGATGAATTATTATAAAGAGACGGAGAGTAAAATTCATGCATCGGTATGTTTTTTTACTGTCCTATTTATCTGATTTTTATTAACCCGCAAATGATTACATTAATTTCGGCAGTGCAATATTTCACTGATTAATAACGATAATTTTTTCTTTTTTTTTTTTTGTAGTTATGTGCAGAAATTATAGAATTTATAAATAATACGATTTATTATCGTAATACAACAATAATAATAGTGGCGTAACTTAGGGTTAGTGCAAAAGATCCTTAGAAAATATTTTTTGTATAAATAATGCGAGGAAGGGTAGTTCTAGATACAAACTAATTTTCGTTTTATTATCAGTGATAAATATCACACTCTTATCATGTTGAATTTTATATATTTTGTACTGTTTATTTTTGTTTATGATAAAAAAGAAAAAAAATTTATTAAATATAATAAAAACTATAATGGGTATGTTATTATATTATTTACGTTACCTAGTCGTTAATCACAGTTAAAACTATTGACATTATAATGTAAACCTGAACGTTTAATAGATAGTGCAAAACTATAATTTTGACACCCAATAATATATCTGAGGAACAATTACTCCTTATTTTTTCTTTTTTTTACATATTATTGTAAATTGATAATTGTTTCAACATGCATATACTTAAGTATT
>CAWVNS010000098.1:0-16876 GCA_963930675.1 Gnaphalium uliginosum
AATTTTGTATTTGAAATTTAATTAAAAAAAAAATTAGGCAGGACGGGTGTGGACCCCGCAGGTTTTCAATTTGGGTAGATGCAAAAAAAAATGTATTCATACCTGTAGTAGTATAAGTACATATACCAAAAGAATGAATAAATTTTTCACTAATTAAGTAATTTAGTATGAGTGCAGGAATGACTTTATATGGCCATAGTGAATGAAATTTCAATTAAATTTGAAAAAGAAAGAAATTAAAATAGGTACCTAATACACATGTGTATTTTATACCTATATATTGAATTAAAATTTAATTTGGGAATTTAATATTTGAAATTTAATTGAAAAAAAATTGGACAGGACGGATGTGGACCCCGCAGGTTTTCAATTTGGGTAGATCCAAAAAAAAATTTATTCATACCTATAGAAGTATATGCACATATCACAAAAGAATGAATACATTTTTTCCTAAAAAGGTAATTTAACATGAGTGTAGGAATGATTTTATATGGCCATAGAGAAAGAAATTTCAATTAAATTTGAAAAAGAAAGAAAT
Source organism: Gnaphalium uliginosum (assembly GCA_963930675.1). Classification (NCBI taxonomy): domain Eukaryota; kingdom Viridiplantae; phylum Streptophyta; class Magnoliopsida; order Asterales; family Asteraceae; genus Gnaphalium; species Gnaphalium uliginosum. Next base: position 539 of record CAWVNS010000098.1, read on the forward strand.
TAAAATAGGTACCTAATACACATGTGTATTATATACCTATATATTGAATTAAAATTTAATTTAGGAATTTTATATTTGATATTTAATTGAAAAAAAATTGGACAGGACAGGTGTGGACCCCGCAGGTTTTTTAATTTGGGTTGATGCAAAAAAAATTTATTCATCCCTATAGTAGTACAAGTACATATACCAAAAGAATGAATAAAAATTTTCCCTTAATAGGTAATTAAGAGAGAGTTAAGGAATAACTAAATATGGCCATAGAGAAAGAAATTTCAATTAAATTTGAAAAAGAAAGAATTTAAACGAGGTACCTATAATCATGTGTATTATATACCTATATATTGAATTAAAATTTAATTCAGAAATTTTATATTTCAAATTTAATTGAAAAAAAAATTGGGCAGGACGGGTGTGAACCCCGCAGGTTTTTCAATTTGGGTAGATGCAAATAAATATGTATTCATACCTGTAGTAGTATAAGTACATATACCAAAAGAATGAATAAATTTTTCACTAATTAAGTAATTTAGTATGAGTGCAGGAATGACTTTATATGGCCATAGAGAATGAAATTTCAATTAAATTTGAAAAAAAAAGAAATTAAAATAGGTACCTAATACACATGTGTATTATATACCTATATATTGAATTAAAATTTAATTTAGGAATTTGATATTTGAAATTTAATTGAAAAAAAATTGGACAGGACGGGTGTGGACCCCGCAGGTTTTTCAATTTGGGTAGATGCAAAAAAAAATGTATTCATACCTGTAGTAGTATAAGTACATATACCAAAAGAATGAATAAATTTTTCACTAATTAAGTAATTTAGTATGAGTGCAGGAATGACTTTATATGGCCATAGAGAATGAAATTTCATTTAAATTTGAAAAAAAAAGGAATTAAAATAGGTACCTAATACACATGTGTATTATATACCTGTATATTGAACTAAAATTTAATTTAGGAATTTTATATTTGAAATTTAATTGAAAAAAAATTGGGCAGGACGGGTGTGGACCCCGCAGATTTTTCAATTTGGGTAGATACAAAAAAAAATGTATTCATACCTGTAGTAATATAAGTACATATACCAAAAGAATGAATAAAAATTTTCCCTTAATAGGTAATTAAGAGTGAGTGAAGGAATGACTAAATATGGCCATAGAGAAAGAAATTTCAATTAAATTTGAAAAAAAAAGAAATTAAAATAGGTACCTAATACACATGTGTATTATATACCTATATATTGAATTAAAATTTAATTTAGGAATTTTATATTTGAAATTTAATTGAAAAAAAATTGGACAGGACAGGTGTGGACCCCGCAGGTTTTTTAATTTGGGTTGATGCAAAAAAAATTTATTCATCCCTATAGTAGTATATGTTCATATAACAAAAGAATGAATAATTTTTTCCCTTAATAGGTAATTAAGAGAGAGTGAAGGAATGACTAAATATGGCCATAAAGAAAGAAATTTCAATTAAATTTGAAAAAGAAAGAATTTAAACGAGGTACCTATAATCATGTGTATTATATACCTATATATTGAATTAAAATTTAATTCAGAAATTTTATATTTCAAATTTAATTGAAAAAAAAAATTGGGCAGGACGGGTGTGGACCCCGCAGGTTTTTCAATTTGGGTAGATGCAAATAAAAATGTATTCATACCTGTAGTAGTATAAGTACATATACCAAAATAATGAATAAATTTTTCACTAATTAAGTAATTTAGTATGAGTGCAGGAATGACTTTATATGGCCATAGAGAATGAAATTTCAATTAAATTTGAAAAAAAAAGAAATTAAAATAGGTACCTATACACATGTGTATTATATACCTATATATTGAATTAAAATTTAATTTAGGAATTTTATATTTGAAATTTAATTGAAAAAAAATTGGACAGGACGGGTGTGGACCCCGCAGGTTTTTCAATTTGGGTAGATGCAAAAAAAAATGTATTCAAATCTGTAGTAGTATAAGTACATATACCAAAAGAATGAATAAATTTTTCACTAATTAAGTAAATTAGTATGAGTGCAGGAATGACTTTATATGGCCATAGTGAATGAAATTTCAATTAAATTTGAAAAAGAAAGAAATTAAAATATGTACCTAATACACATGTGTATTTTATACCTATATATTGAATTAAAATTTAATTTAGGAATTTTATATTTGAAATTTAATTGAAAAAAAATTGGACAGGACGGATGTGGACCCCGCAGGTTCTTCAATTTGGGTAGATCAAAAAAAAATTTATTCATACCTATAGAAGTATATGCACATATCACAAAAGAATGAATACATTTTTTCCTAAAAAGGTAATTTAACATGAGTGTAGGAATGATTTTATATGGCCATAGAGAAAGAAATTTCAATTAAATTTGAAAAAGAAAGAAATTAAAATAGGTACCTAATACACATGTGTATTATATACCTATATATTGAATTAAAATTTAATTTAGGAATTTTATATTTGATATTTAATTGAAAAAAAATTGGACAGGACAGGTGTGGACCCCGCAGGTTTTTTAATTTGGGTTGATGCAAAAAAAATTTATTCATCCCTATAGTAGTACAAGTACATATACCAAAAGAATAAATAAAAATTTTCCCTTAATAGGTAATTAAGAGAGAGTTAAGGAATGACTAAATATGGCCATAGAGAAAGAAATTTCAATTAAATTTGAAAAAAAAAGAATTTAAACGAGGTACCTATAATCATGTGTATTATATACCTATATATTGAATTAAAATTTAATTCAGAAATTTTATATTTCAAATTGAATTGAAAAAAAAATTGGGCAGGACGGGTGTGGACCTCGCAGGTTTTTCAATTTGGGTAGATGCAAATAAAAATGTATTCATACCTGTAGTAGTATAAGTACATATACCAAAAGAATGAATAAATTTTTCACTAATTAAGTAATTTAGTATGAGTGCAGGAATGACTTTATATGGCCATAGAGAATGAAATTTCAATTAAATTTGAAAAAAAAAGAAATTAAAATAGGTACCTAATACACATGTGTATTATATACCTATATATTGAATTAAAATTTAATTTAGGAATTGTATATTTGAAATTTAATTGAAAAAAAAATTTGACAGGACGGGTGTGGACCCCGCAGGTTTTTCAATTTGGGTAGATGCAAAAAAAAATTTATTTATACCTATAGTAGTATATGTTCATATAACAAAAGAATGAATAAATTTTTCCCTTAATAGGTAATTAAGAGAGAGTGAAGGAATGACTAAATATGGCCATAGAAAAAGAAATTTAAATTAAATTTGAAAAAGAAAGAATTTAAAATAGGTACCTATACACATGTGTATTATATACCTATATATTGAATTAAAATTTAATTTAGAAATTTTGTATTTGAAATTTAATTAAAAAAAAAATTAGGCAGGACGGGTGTGGACCCCGCAGGTTTTTCAATTTGGGTAGATGCAAAAAAAAATGTATTCATACCTGTAGTAGTATAAGTACATATACCAAAAGAATGAATAAATTTTTCACTAATTAAGTAATTTAGTATGAGTGCAGGAATGACTTTATATGGCCATAGTGAATGAAATTTCAATTAAATTTGAAAAAGAAAGAAATTAAAATAGGTACCTAATACACATGTGTATTTTATACCTATATATTGAATTAAAATTTAATTTGGGAATTTAATATTTGAAATTTAATTGAAAAAAAATTGGACAGGACGGATGTGGACCCCGCAGGTTTTTCAATTTGGGTAGATCCAAAAAAAAATTTATTCATACCTATAGAAGTATATGCACATATCACAAAAGAATGAATACATTTTTTCCTAAAAAGGTAATTTAACATGAGTGTAGGAATGATTTTATATGGCCATAGAGAAAGAAATTTCAATTAAATTTGAAAAAGAAAGAAATTAAAATAGGTACCTAATACACATGTGTATTATATACCTATATATTGAATTAAAATTTAATTTAGGAATTTTATATTTGATATTTAATTGAAAAAAAATTGGACAGGACAGGTGTGGACCCCGCAGGTTTTTTAATTTGGGTTGATGCAAAAAAAATTTATTCATCCCTATAGTAGTACAAGTACATATACCAAAAGAATGAATAAAAATTTTCCCTTAATAGGTAATTAAGAGAGAGTTAAGGAATAACTAAATATGGCCATAGAGAAAGAAATTTCAATTAAATTTGAAAAAGAAAGAATTTAAACGAGGTACCTATAATCATGTGTATTATATACCTATATATTGAATTAAAATTTAATTCAGAAATTTTATATTTCAAATTTAATTGAAAAAAAAATTGGGCAGGACGGGTGTGAACCCCGCAGGTTTTTCAATTTGGGTAGATGCAAATAAATATGTATTCATACCTGTAGTAGTATAAGTACATATACCAAAACAATGAATAAATTTTTCACTAATTAAGTAATTTAGTATGAGTGCAGGAATGACTTTATATGGCCATAGAGAATGAAATTTCAATGAAATTTGAAAAAAAAAGAAATTAAAATAGGTACCTAATACACATGTGTATTATATACCTATATATTGAATTAAAATTTAATTTAGGAATTTGATATTTGAAATTTAATTGAAAAAAAATTGGACAGGACGGGTGTGGACCCCGCAGGTTTTTCAATTTGGGTAGATGCAAAAAAAAATGTATTCATACCTGTAGTAGTATAAGTACATATACCAAAAGAATGAATAAATTTTTCACTAATTAAGTAATTTAGTATGAGTGCAGGAATGACTTTATATGGCCATAGAGAATGAAATTTCATTTAAATTTGAAAAAAAAAGGAATTAAAATAGGTACCTAATACACATGTGTATTATATACCTGTATATTGAACTAAAATTTAATTTAGGAATTTTATATTTGAAATTTAATTGAAAAAAAATTGGACAGGACGGATGTGGACCCCGCAGGTTTTTTAATTTGGGTTGATGCAAAAAAAATTTATTCATCCCTATAGTAGTATATGTTCATATAACAAAAGAATGAATAATTTTTTCCCTTAATAGGTAATTAAGAGAGAGTGAAGGAATGACTAAATATGGCCATAAAGAAAGAAATTTCAATTAAATTTGAAAAAGAAAGAATTTAAACGAGGTACCTATAATCATGTGTATTATATACCTATATATTGAATTAAAATTTAATTCAGAAATTTTATATTTCAAATTTAATTGAAAAAAAAATTGGGCAGGACGGGTGTGGACCCCGCAGGTTTTTCAATTTGGGTAGATGCAAATAAAAATGTATTCATACCTGTAGTAGTATAAGTACATATACCAAAATAATGAATAAATTTTTCACTAATTAAGTAATTTAGTATGAGTGCAGGAATGACTTTATATGGCCATAGAGAATGAAATTTCAATTAAATTTGAAAAAAAAAGAAATTAAAATAGGTACCTATACACATGTGTATTATATACCTATATATTGAATTAAAATTTAATTTAGGAATTTTATATTTGAAATTTAATTGAAAAAAAATTGGACAGGACGGGTGTGGACCCCGCAGGTTTTTCAATTTGGGTAGATGCAAAAAAAAATGTATTCAAATCTGTAGTAGTATAAGTACATATACCAAAAGAATGAATAAATTTTTCACTAATTAAGTAAATTAGTATGAGTGCAGGAATGACTTTATATGGCCATAGTGAATGAAATTTCAATTAAATTTGAAAAAGAAAGAAATTAAAATATGTACCTAATACACATGTGTATTTTATACCTATATATTGAATTAAAATTTAATTTAGGAATTTTATATTTGAAATTTAATTGAAAAAAAATTGGACAGGACGGATGTGGACCCCGCAGGTTCTTCAATTTGGGTAGATCAAAAAAAAATTTATTCATACCTATAGAAGTATATGCACATATCACAAAAGAATGAATACATTTTTTCCTAAAAAGGTAATTTAACATGAGTGTAGGAATGATTTTATATGGCCATAGAGAAAGAAATTTCAATTAAATTTGAAAAAGAAAGAAATTAAAATAGGTACCTAATACACATGTGTATTATATACCTATATATTGAATTAAAATTTAATTTAGGAATTTTATATTTGATATTTAATTGAAAAAAAATTGGACAGGACAGGTGTGGACCCCGCAGGTTTTTTAATTTGGGTTGATGCAAAAAAAATTTATTCATCCCTATAGTAGTACAAGTACATATACCAAAAGAATAAATAAAAATTTTCCCTTAATAGGTAATTAAGAGAGAGTTAAGGAATGACTAAATATGGCCATAGAGAAAGAAATTTCAATTAAATTTGAAAAAAAAAGAATTTAAACGAGGTACCTATAATCATGTGTATTATATACCTATATATTGAATTAAAATTTAATTCAGAAATTTTATATTTCAAATTGAATTGAAAAAAAAATTGGGCAGGACGGGTGTGGACCTCGCAGGTTTTTCAATTTGGGTAGATGCAAATAAAAATGTATTCATACCTGTAGTAGTATAAGTACATATACCAAAAGAATGAATAAATTTTTCACTAATTAAGTAATTTAGTATGAGTGCAGGAATGACTTTATATGGCCATAGAGAATGAAATTTCAATTAAATTTGAAAAAAAAAGAAATTAAAATAGGTACCTAATACACATGTGTATTATATACCTATATATTGAATTAAAATTTAATTTAGGAATTGTATATTTGAAATTTAATTGAAAAAAAAATTTGACAGGACGGGTGTGGACCCCGCAGGTTTTTCAATTTGGGTAGATGCAAAAAAAAATTTATTTATACCTATAGTAGTATATGTTCATATAACAAAAGAATGAATAAATTTTTCCCTTAATAGGTAATTAAGAGAGAGTGAAGGAATGACTAAATATGGCCATAGAAAAAGAAATTTAAATTAAATTTGAAAAAGAAAGAATTTAAAATAGGTACCTATACACATGTGTATTATATACCTATATATTGAATTAAAATTTAATTTAGAAATTTTGTATTTGAAATTTAATTAAAAAAAAAATTAGGCAGGACGGGTGTGGACCCCGCAGGTTTTTCAATTTGGGTAGATGCAAAAAAAAATGTATTCATACCTGTAGTAGTATAAGTACATATACCAAAAGAATGAATAAATTTTTCACTAATTAAGTAATTTAGTATGAGTGCAGGAATGACTTTATATGGCCATAGTGAATGAAATTTCAATTAAATTTGAAAAAGAAAGAAATTAAAATAGGTACCTAATACACATGTGTATTTTATACCTATATATTGAATTAAAATTTAATTTGGGAATTTAATATTTGAAATTTAATTGAAAAAAAATTGGACAGGACGGATGTGGACCCCGCAGGTTTTTCAATTTGGGTAGATCCAAAAAAAAATTTATTCATACCTATAGAAGTATATGCACATATCACAAAAGAATGAATACATTTTTTCCTAAAAAGGTAATTTAACATGAGTGTAGGAATGATTTTATATGGCCATAGAGAAAGAAATTTCAATTAAATTTGAAAAAGAAAGAAATTAAAATAGGTACCTAATACACATGTGTATTATATACCTATATATTGAATTAAAATTTAATTTAGGAATTTTATATTTGATATTTAATTGAAAAAAAATTGGACAGGACAGGTGTGGACCCCGCAGGTTTTTTAATTTGGGTTGATGCAAAAAAAATTTATTCATCCCTATAGTAGTACAAGTACATATACCAAATGAATGAATAAAAATTTTCCCTTAATAGGTAATTAAGAGAGAGTTAAGGAATAACTAAATATGGCCATAGAGAAAGAAATTTCAATTAAATTTGAAAAAGAAAGAATTTAAACGAGGTACCTATAATCATGTGTATTATATACCTATATATTGAATTAAAATTTAATTCAGAAATTTTATATTTCAAATTTAATTGAAAAAAAAATTGGGCAGGACGGGTGTGAACCCCGCAGGTTTTTCAATTTGGGTAGATGCAAATAAATATGTATTCATACCTGTAGTAGTATAAGTACATATACCAAAACAATGAATAAATTTTTCACTAATTAAGTAATTTAGTATGAGTGCAGGAATGACTTTATATGGCCATAGAGAATGAAATTTCAATGAAATTTGAAAAAAAAAGAAATTAAAATAGGTACCTAATACACATGTGTATTATATACCTATATATTGAATTAAAATTTAATTTAGGAATTTGATATTTGAAATTTAATTGAAAAAAAATTGGACAGGACGGGTGTGGACCCCGCAGGTTTTTCAATTTGGGTAGATGCAAAAAAAAATGTATTCATACCTGTAGTAGTATAAGTACATATACCAAAAGAATGAATAAATTTTTCACTAATTAAGTAATTTAGTATGAGTGCAGGAATGACTTTATATGGCCATAGAGAATGAAATTTCATTTAAATTTGAAAAAAAAAGGAATTAAAATAGGTACCTAATACACATGTGTATTATATACCTGTATATTGAACTAAAATTTAATTTAGGAATTTTATATTTGAAATTTAATTGAAAAAAAATTGGGCAGGACGGGTGTGGACCCCGCAGATTTTTCAATTTGGGTAGATACAAAAAAAAATATATTCATACCTGTAGTAATATTGTACATATACCAAAAGAATGAATAAAAATTTTCCCTTAATAGGTAATTAAGAGTGAGTGAAGGAATGACTAAATATGGCCATAGAGAAAGAAATTTCAATTAAATTTGAAAAAAAAAGAAATTAAAATAGGTACCTAATACACATGTGTATTATATACCTATATATTGAATTAAAATTTAATTTAGGAATTTTATATTTGAAATTTAATTGAAAAAAAATTGGACAGGACAGGTGTGGACCCCGCAGGTTTTTTAATTTGGGTTGATGCAAAAAAAATTAATTCATCCCTATAGTAGTATATGTTCATATAACAAAAGAATGAATAATTTTTTCCCTTAATAGGTAATTAAGAGAGAGTGAAGGAATGACTAAATATGGCCATAAAGAAAAAAATTTCAATTAAATTTGAAAAAGAAAGAATTTAAACGAGGTACCTATAATCATGTGTATTATATACCTATATATTGAATTAAAATTTAATTCAGAAATTTTATATTTCAAATTTAATTGAAAAAAAAATTGGGCAGGACGGGTGTGGACCCCGCAGGTTTTTCAATTTGGGTAGATGCAAATAAAAATGTATTCATACCTGTAGTAGTATAAGTACATATACCAAAATAATGAATAAATTTTTCACTAATTAAGTAATTTAGTATGAGTGCAGGAATGACTTTATATGGCCATAGAGAATGAAATTTCAATTAAATTTGAAAAAAAAAGAAATTAAAATAGGTACCTATACACATGTGTATTATATACCTATATATTGAATTAAAATTTAATTTAGGAATTTTATATTTGAAATTTAATTGAAAAAAAATTGGACAGGACGGGTGTGGACCCCGCAGGTTTTTCAATTTGGGTAGATGCAAAAAAAAATGTATTCAAATCTGTAGTAGTATAAGTACATATACCAAAAGAATGAATACATTTTTCACTAATTAAGTAAATTAGTATGAGTGCAGGAATGACTTTATATGGCCATAGTGAATGAAATTTCAATTAAATTTGAAAAAGAAAGAAATTAAAATATGTACCTAATACACATGTGTATTTTATACCTATATATTGAATTAAAATTTAATTTAGGAATTTTATATTTGAAATTTAATTGAAAAAAAATTGGACAGGACGGTTGTGGACCCCGCAGGTTCTTCAATTTGGGTAGATCAAAAAAAAATTTATTCATACCTATAGAAGTATATGCACATATCACAAAAGAATGAATACATTTTTTCCTAAAAAGGTAATTTAACATGAGTGTAGGAATGATTTTATATGGCCATAGAGAAAGAAATTTCAATTAAATTTGAAAAAGAAAGAAATTAAAATAGGTACCTAATACACATGTGTATTATATACCTATATATTGAATTAAAATTTAATTTAGGAATTTTATATTTGATATTTAATTGAAAAAAAATTGGACAGGACAGGTGTGGACCCCGCAGGTTTTTTAATTTGGGTTGATGCAAAAAAAATTTATTCATCCCTATAGTAGTACAAGTACATATACCAAAAGAATAAATAAAAATTTTCCCTTAATAGGTAATTAAGAGAGAGTTAAGGAATGACTAAATATGGCCATAGAGAAAGAAATTTCAATTAAATTTGAAAAAAAAAGAATTTAAACGAGGTACCTATAATCATGTGTATTATATACCTATATATTGAATTAAAATTTAATTCAGAAATTTTATATTTCAAATTGAATTGAAAAAAAAATTGGGCAGGACGGGTGTGGACCTCGCAGGTTTTTCAATTTGGGTAGATGCAAATAAAAATGTATTCATACCTGTAGTAGTATAAGTACATATACCAAAAGAATGAATAAATTTTTCACTAATTAAGTAATTTAGTATGAGTGCAGGAATGACTTTATATGGCCATAGAGAATGAAATTTCAATTAAATTTGAAAAAAAAAGAAATTAAAATAGGTACCTAATACACATGTGTATTATATACCTATATATTGAATTAAAATTTAATTCAGAAATTTTATATTTGAAATTTAATTGAAAAAAAATTGGGCAGGACGGGTGTGGACCCCGCAGATTTTTCAATTTGGGTAGATACAAAAAAAAATGTATTCATACCTGTAGTAGTATAAGTACATATACCAAAAGAATGAATAAATTTTTTCCTAATTATGTAATTTAATATGTGTGGAGGAATGAATTTATATGGCCATAGAGAAAGAAATTTCAATTAAATTTAATAATGAAAGTATTTAAAATAGGTACCTAATACACATGTGTATAATATACCTATATATTGAATTAAAATTTAATTTAGGAATTTGATATTTGAAATTTAATTGAAAAAAAATTGGACAGGACGGTTGTGGACCCCGCAGGTTTTTCAATTTGGGTAGATGCAAAAAAAAATGTATTCATACCTGTAGTAGTATAAGTACATATACCAAAAGAATGAATAAAAATTTTCCCTTAATAGGTAATTAAGAGTGAGTGAAGGAATGACTAAATATGGCCATAGAGAAAGAAATTTCAATTAAATTTGAAAAAGAAAGAAATTAAAATAGGTACCTAATACACATGTGTATTATATACCTATATATTGAATTAAAATTTAATTTAGGAATTTTATATTTGATATTTAATTGAAAAAAAATTGGACAGGACAGGTGTGGACCCCGCAGGTTTTTTAATTTGGGTTGATGCAAAAAAAATTTATTCATCCCTATAGTAGTACAAGTACATATACCAAAAGAATAAATAAAAATTTTCCCTTAATAGGTAATTAAGAGAGAGTTAAGGAATGACTAAATATGGCCATAGAGAAAGAAATTTCAATTAAATTTGAAAAAAAAAGAATTTAAACGAGGTACCTATAATCATGTGTATTATATACCTATATATTGAATTAAAATTTAATTCAGAAATTTTATATTTCAAATTGAATTGAAAAAAAAATTGGGCAGGACGGGTGTGGACCTCGCAGGTTTTTCAATTTGGGTAGATGCAAATAAAAATGTATTCATACCTGTAGTAGTATAAGTACATATACCAAAAGAATGAATAAATTTTTCACTAATTAAGTAATTTAGTATGAGTGCAGGAATGACTTTATATGGCCATAGAGAATGAAATTTCAATTAAATTTGAAAAAAAAAGAAATTAAAATAGGTACCTAATACACATGTGTATTATATACCTATATATTGAATTAAAATTTAATTCAGAAATTTTATATTTGAAATTTAATTGAAAAAAAATTGGGCAGGACGGGTGTGGACCCCGCAGATTTTTCAATTTGGGTAGATACAAAAAAAAATGTATTCATACCTGTAGTAGTATAAGTACATATACCAAAAGAATGAATAAATTTTTTCCTAATTATGTAATTTAATATGTGTGGAGGAATGAATTTATATGGCCATAGAGAAAGAAATTTCAATTAAATTTAATAATGAAAGTATTTAAAATAGGTACCTAATACACATGTGTATAATATACCTATATATTGAATTAAAATTTAATTTAGGAATTTGATATTTGAAATTTAATTGAAAAAAAATTGGACAGGACGGTTGTGGACCCCGCAGGTTTTTCAATTTGGGTAGATGCAAAAAAAAATGTATTCATACCTGTAGTAGTATAAGTACATATACCAAAAGAATGAATAAATTTTTCACTAATTAAGTAATTTAGTATGAGTGCAGGAATGACTTTATATGGCCATAGAGAATGAAATTTCATTTAAATTTGAAAAAAAAAGAAATTAAAATAGGTACCTAATACACATGTGTATTATATACCTGTATATTGAATTAAAATTTAATTTAGGAATTTTATATTTGAAATTTAATTGAAAAAAAATTGGGCAGGACGGGTGTGGACCCCGCAGATTTTTCAATTTGGGTAGATACAAAAAAAAAATGTATTCATACCTGTAGTAATATAAGTACATATACCAAAAGAATGAATAAAAATTTTCCCTTAATAGGTAATTAAGAGTGAGTGTAGGAATGACTAAATATGGCCATAGAGAAAGAAATTTCAATTAAATTTGAAAAAAAAAGAAATTAAAATAGGTACCTAATACACATGTGTATTATATACCTATATATTGAATTAAAATTTAATTTAGGAATTTTATATTTGAAATTTAATTGAAAAAAAATTGGACAGTACAGGTGGGACCCCGCAGGTTTTTTAATTTGGGTTGATGCAAAAAAAATTTATTCATCCCTATAGTAGTATATGTTCATATAACAAAAGAATGAATAATTTTTTCCCTTAATAGGTAATTAAGAGAGAGTGAAGGAATGACTAAATATGGCCATAAAGAAAGAAATTTCAATTAAATTTGAAAAAGAAAGAATTTAAACGAGGTACCTATAATCATGTGTATTATATACCTATATATTGAATTAAAATTTAATTCAGATATTTTATATTTCAAATTTAATTGAAAAAAAATTGGGCAGGACGGGTGTGGACCCCGCAGGTTTTTCAATTTGGGTAGATGCAAATAAAAATGTATTCATACCTGTAGTAGTATAAGTACATATACCAAAAGAATGAATAAATTTTTCACTAATTAAGTAATTTAGTATGAGTGCAGGAATGACTTTATATGGCCATAGAGAATGAAATTTCATTTAAATTTGAAAAAAAAAGGAATTAAAATAGGTACCTAATACACATGTGTATTATATACCTGTATATTGAATTAAAATTTAATTTAGGAATTTTATATTTGAAATTTAATTGAAAAAAAATTGGGCAGGACGGGTGTGGACCCCGCAGATTTTTCAATTTGGGTAGATACAAAAAAAAATGTATTCATACCTGTAGTAATATAAGTACATATACCAAAAGAATGAATAAAAATTTTCCCTTAATAGGTAATTAAGAGTGAGTGAAGGAATGACTAAATATGGCCATAGAGAAAGAAATTTCAATTAAATTTGAAAAAAAAAGAAATTAAAATAGGTACCTAATACACATGTGTATTATATACCTATAAATTGAATTAAAATTTAATTTAGGAATTTTATATTTGAAATTTAATTGAAAATAAATTGGACAGGACAGGTGTGGACCCCGCAGGTTTTTTAATTTGGGTTGATGCAAAAAAAATTTATTCATCCCTATAGTAGTATATGTTCATATAACAAAAGAATGAATAATTTTTTCCCTTAATAGGTAATTAAGAGAGAGTGAAGGAATGACTAAATATGGCCATAAAGAAAGAAATTTCAATTAAATTTGAAAAAGAAAGAATTTAAACGAGATACCTATAATCATGTGTATTATATACCTATATATTGAATTAAAATTTAATTCAGAAATTTTATATTTCAAATTTAATTGAAAAAAAAATTGGGCAGGACGGGTGTGGACCCCGCAGGTTTTTCAATTTGGGTAGATGCAAATAAAAATGTATTCATACCTGTAGTAGTATAAGTACATATACCAAAATAATGAATAAATTTTTCACTAATTAAGTAATTTAGTATGAGTGCAGGAATGACTTTATATGGCCATAGAGAATGAAATTTCAATTAAATTTGAAAAAAAAAGAAATTAAAATAGGTACCTATACACATGTGTATTATATACCTATATATTGAATTAAAATTTAATTTAGGAATTTTATATTTGAAATTTAATTGAAAAATAATTGGACAGGACGGGTGTGGACCCCGCAGGTTTTTCAATTTGGGTAGATGCAAAAAAAAATGTATTCAAACCTGTAGTAGTATAAGTACATATACCAAAAGAATGAATAAATTTTTCACTAATTAAGTAAATTAGTATGAGTGCAGGAATGACTTTATATGGCCATAGTGAATGAAATTTCAATTAAATTTGAAAAAGAAAGAAATTAAAATATGTACCTAATACACATGTGTATTTTATACCTATATATTGAATTAAAATTTAATTTAGGAATTTTATTTTTGAAATTTAATTGAAAAAAAATTGGACAGGACGGATGTGGACCCCGCAGGTTCTTCAATTTGGGTAGATCGAAAAAAAATTTATTCATACCTATAGAAGTATATGCACATATCACAAAAGAATGAATACATTTTTTCCTAAAAAGGTAATTTAACATGAGTGTAGGAATGATTTTATATGGCCATAGAGAAAGAAATTTCAATTAAATTTGAAAAAGAAAGAAATTAAAATAGGTACCTAATACACATGTGTATTATATACCTATATATTGAATTAAAATTTAATTTAGGAATTTTATATTTGATATTTAATTGAAAAAAAATTGGACAGGACAGGTGTGGACCCCGCAGGTTTTTTAATTTGGGTTGATGCAAAAAAAATTTATTCATCCCTATAGTAGTACAAGTACATATACCAAAAGAATAAATAAAAATTTTCCCTTAATAGGTAATTAAGAGAGAGTTAAGGAATGACTAAATATGGCCATAGAGAAAGAAATTTCAATTAAATTTGAAAAAAAAAGAATTTAAAGGAGGTACCTATAATCATGTGTATTATATACCTATATATTGAATTAAAATTTAATTCAGAAATTTTATATTTCAAATTGAATTGAAAAAAAAATTGGGCAGGACGGGTGTGGACCTCGCAGGTTTTTCAATTTGGGTAGATGCAAATAAAAATGTATTCATACCTGTAGTAGTATAAGTACATATACCAAAAGAATGAATAAATTTTTCACTAATTAAGTAATTTAGTATGAGTGCAGGAATGACTTTATATGGCCATAGAGAATGAAATTTCAATTAAATTTGAAAAAAAAAGAAATTAAAATAGGTACCTAATACACATGTGTATTATATACCTATATATTGAATTAAAATTTAATTCAGAAATTTTATATTTGAAATTTAATTGAAAAAAAATTGGGCAGGACGGGTGTGGACCCCGCAGATTTTTCAATTTGGGTAGATACAAAAAAAAATGTATTCATACCTGTAGTAGTATAAGTACATATACCAAAAGAATGAATAAATTTTTTCCTAATTATGTAATTTAATATGTGTGGAGGAATGAATTTATATGGCCATAGAGAAAGAAATTTCAATTAAATTTAATAATGAAAGTATTTAAAATAGGTACCTAATACACATGTGTATAATATACCTATATATTGAATTAAAATTTAATTTAGGAATTTGATATTTGAAATTTAATTGAAAAAAAATTGGACAGGACGGTTGTGGACCCCGCAGGTTTTTCAATTTGGGTAGATGCAAAAAAAAATGTATTCATACCTGTAGTAGTATAAGTACATATACCAAAAGAATAAATACATTTTTCACTAATTAAGTAATTTAGTATGAGTGCAGGAATGACTTTATATGGCCATAGAGAATGAAATTTCATTTAAATTTGAAAAAAAAAGAAATTAAAATAGGTACCTAATACACATGTGTATTATATACCTGTATATTGAATTAAAATTTAATTTAGGAATTTTATATTTGAAATTTAATTGAAAAAAAATTGTGCAGGACGGGTGTGGACCCCGCAGATTTTTCAATTTGGGTAGATACAAAAAAAAATGTATTCATACCTGTAGTAATATAAGTACATATACCAAAAGAATGAATAAAAATTTTCCCTTAATAGGTAATTAAGAGTGAGTGTAGGAATGACTAAATATGGCCATAGAGAAAGAAATTTCAATTAAATTTGAAAAAAAAAGAAATTAAAATAGGTACCTAATACACATGTGTATTATATAC
>CAWVNS010000099.1:0-75361 GCA_963930675.1 Gnaphalium uliginosum
TTAGAAACAATTTTTTCTCTAAATTATTAATTTATGTGACTATAAAACAAGTAACTGTATTTATTGAGAATATCTATACACAAATAGTAATTTTGAAAATTCATTTAAGCTAATAAAATCATATCACAACAATTACAATACATTTCCGTTCGTGCTGATTTTATGAAATCTACGCAACGCTCGTACTCAATAATACTAAAATATCAAACGTTTGAATGAAACCGTGGATTTGATAGACTTAAACTTTCAAGAAGAGTGTAAATTCGTCATAAAATCTAAAAACTATTATAATTCCTGATGTTTGAGTTTATCGTTAAACTATTAATAGTTTTAAAACAAATGCGAATTTCGATATTTTTTGTACTTCGCACACCAAGATCAATTATTTGGATGTTAAAGAATTTTCGAGGGAAACCTACGGAAGATTACAAAAGATTAAACTCGATGTTATATTTATAAAATTTAAATTCTTCAAAAACAATCCCTGCACTGTTATCAGGCACAGAACCGTTTTTTATTCAGAACCTTTTGAATTTTCGTTCTGATTCATCCAATAATCACGGTGCCTAATGCATTCCGATTTCAAAATTCAAAAGTTTTCACATTTCAAAAAGTGATTTTCCTGAACTCCGAGTTCGAAAACTTCTCGGTAATTTTACGAGTTTGTTTTTATGACGTCCGAATAAACCACTTGAGAACCGTCGACCCGATATGGGACATAGTGCGAGATGTGGTATTGGTAACAATCTTTCGGTGTAAGGACACGGACAACAGGCTGTAACGTATAGTGTAGCCAAGGCCAAAAACGTGCGACCCGGTAAGTAAATCGGAATTCAATTACATATCCGAGATTCCAAAAATATCATTTATTTTTTTAAAGCAAAAAAAAATAAAAATAAATATAAGAGTATATCATTATATTGACTGGCAGATATAAACAATTTATTATTGCCTTTTATGTTACGTTTTCGTCTCGTTCCCGCTGGAAATAAATGACCGGGTACCGGTTTCAGTGGTTAATTAATACCTATACGGTAGTGTTATAACCGTTATCCGTTGCAGTGTATAGCCGGTCGAGATATTTTTTTTTTTTTTTTTTTTTTTTTTTTACTCACACACTAGGGCATTGGGACTCCGTATTACGTTATAATTTTTTTCTCTCTCCTGTCAGTATATCCAAACAAGAATAGCAAATATCGCGACACCGTATAATTAAATGTAATGTATATCGACGATTCAACAGACGATAACATCTTTTTATCCTAATGACCTACAAACAAAACAATATTTACAAAGGTTCTGCCTATATGTTATGGACGTCGAAAGTAATTATGCCAGTAACAAACCGTAACCGATGTCGCATAGAAACGGATTAATATTTGCACATTATTGGCGTTAAAAAAAAAAAAATCTATGAAAATTACTCGGTAAAATAAAAATTCGACTTTTGTTTTGAACATTCAAAAATATACATATTTAGATAAATAAATAAGATGTGTGCGTACGATTTAATGGTTTTTGATTGGATTATTATTGGATATTCACTTTTGCAGAAATACATTTTGAAAATTTCAAACTTTTTTTATTCTTAATTTCCAATACGAGAAAGTAATAACATAAATAATTAATATATTGACATAAATCAAACAAGTTGAACCCATACACGAGGAACTAAAAATAATAAATAAAAAGTTCATCTCACTCCACTATATTATAAAAATTGAAGTTTCATCAACTCCGTGGAAATTAATTCCTAATGAGTCTTTCGTGCCATTGTTTTTTACCGTCTAGTGTCCAGTACAAAAATACCGGATACAATGGTATATGTATAAGATGGTGAGTAATTCTATCATGTATATTTACCGATATTCTCATTCCTTTTTTGGAAATCCTTTAGTGTTCACTCGGAAATATTTGTATTTATGAGTTTTATAGCCAGGGTGTGTGGTCTTAAATAATATATATATATATATATGTTTTCGTAACAATCGAATTTGCGAATTTTATTATGTGGACATGGATCGCAATTAATACGTGATGCTAAAAAGTACGTGATTTCACGATTAAATTATTTATTACGGAACCTATTATCATAATAATAATTATTATTATATGCGACTATTAGTCAATCATTAAATTCTATAAAAACATCTTAATGAAAATCTTTTATTGTACCTAATTTAAGAAAAAATCTCAATATAACGCTGAGAAATGAAAATTATAATACTACAGATCACAACGATATAGAAGGGAGGAGATGATCCATCGGACCTTCGATTCTCGGACAAGGCAGAATATTATTTTTATTTTAAAATTCAAAGCAGAGATGAATTATTGTAATCGAAAAGACGAAAAATGAAGCTGAGTGAAATCCGGTATAATATTATTTTTAAATAAAACCGTTAACCATTACAACTTTACCCATGTTATTTCCCCCATTTATAACAAATGTCCGTGATAAAAAGTAGTTTAGTTTTCATTTATACACAAAAAAAAAACCAATTGAGGATATCTAAAAATTATCTATTTAAATTACTAACTAGAATGCATTTTTTTTTTATTAAAAAAGCTCATTACTTAAAAACATATAATCGACTATCCTCCTACCCAAAAAATGTATACAGACACACAAAAAAAGAACAAGGAAAATCTTATGTTCAATATCTTTAATCAATATAATATTTTAGATTCTATTTCTGACATTTTAAATTTAAAAATTATTTTGAAAAATACATATATATTTTATATTATAGGTAAAATCTGAAATGTCATTTAAAATAAAATTATAGTACCTATACTATATGAAAAATTATTTAAAGAACAATGGTAAACTGTTTTCTTTTTTTGTCAGGAATTTTTCGTCTTATAATGAAAAGGTTCTAAATCAATTTTTATTTCTTCGATTTATTTTTTTATTTTTTTTTTTTTACATAGAACGACATTTTTTCTGCTTCAATTGATCTTGGGATTTCTTTAATCCGATCATTATTTACTGAGATACAAAATATAAAAAATTACAACATTTGCAAAACAATGAATTTTTTTTGTATTTGAATGTATTTTCGTCTATCCTAGCAGGCAGGAGCCACCTTAGCTGATATTCAGGGTTAACTGTTTATAAATATTGTATATTATTAAAACAATTAAAATTATATATTCAGTTAATAGGTATAATCTATGTAAATTGTCCTTGTGGTTTCATTAATGTTGTGGTAACTTGGTTTATTTAGTATTTTCGTATGGCCTCTGCATAGACACGTAAAAACGATGTTTCATATATTTTAAAAACAACTAGGTATCATAATTAGGTGATTGTTATAAAACTGAAGCTCATAGATATGTTTATTATAAACATCATGTATTATAATCGTATAACAGAAACAAGGTAAAAGTTGTTCTTACTTAGGAATTGTTGGTAATTCAACGTTATTATGGCTACACATATTATGTACTATACTAAATTATTCATTGCCAAAGTTAAAAAAAAAAATAAAAAATAATAATAATTTGGAATCTTCACTAATATATTACTTATATGGATCCAATGTAATCAACTTCAAGACTATGATTATATATATATAATAAAAAGTAAAAAAAAGTGTGTGAAAGCTGAATATTTTTAAATTTAAATATATAACTATAAGTATAACACACATAATATATCAACTTATTGAACATGATTAACATAATAAAAAATTTAAAAAAAAAACCGGTCAGTAGGGGATGGAAGCACTTCGCTCATTGGGTAGGATACTGGTGGTGGATATATTGAATTTGAAACCAATGATAAACTATTTCTTTCTAAAAAAAAAAAAAGGTTCTAAGCGAAGCTTCGGTGGACAATACTTGACAATTACTGTAGATTATACCTACTAATAATATATATTATGATAATATTTTATAAAATAATGAACAAAAAAGTTGAAAAAAGAGTAAAACAATAAAAAATAAATAAATACTTTTTTTCTGCCAATTTTTTTTAATTTAGTTAAATTAATGCACGGCTAACGTTATATTAAGTTTTTTCAGGTCTTGAAATCTCATTTTAACAACTATTTGTACTTAAATACCTCAAAATTGATAATTTTGTCAAAAAAAAATTGAAATGACTAAAAAATAAAAATTGCGACTACGGATTTTCGAGATTTTTTTGAATTTAGTTAGAGTAACGTATATTTAACGTTGTATAAAATTGTCAGGACTTAAAACTCAAAATTATCGCTTTTACGACTTAGAAACCTCGAAAACTAAAATATCTAGAAATAGCCCAAAATTGTAAAAAAAATTTAAAAAACTTAATCAACGTAAATATATTACTAAATTAAATATTCGATTTAAATTTCAAGGTTATCAAGTCATTATTTTTAAAATTACGAAGAAATGAAAAATTTCGATTTGACGAAATCGTATAATTACCGTTTTTTCATCAACTATTGGTAGTTTTTCCTTACGCATTAAAAAGCTCTTGAGAAAATCGAAAAATGACCTCTTTAAAGTACTAACTAGATAAAATTTTCTACAGGAAAACATGTAAGCATATAAAGATCGGAGCACTCCTTCTGGTAGTAAATTTGTTAACAGAGAAAAAAATAAAATAAAAAAATAAACATCATTGTAAAACCAAACTCGCTAAGCTCATAATCTAAAATTAAACAAATTTCTATTTCATTATTCATATAATTTATACTATACAGTACTTATGTATCCATTAATTTATTTACTATAATATTATATTCTAGTAAATATAAATACTAATAATATTTCTAATATAATATTAATATTTAATATTTCTTTAAATATCTTTTAAAACATTTACACTATAGAAACCATCAAACATCAACCCTATTTCCAAATTCGAGTTCTTGTGTCTTTTGAAAAAATAATATAATATGTATGAACAATATTGATTCTCTATATCGATCACTTTGTGCATACCAAAATTAATCATTATCATTACCTATATTTATTACGGAGGTACTTATTTTAACAGAAATCTTATCAAAAATATATATATTATTCAACGGTACGGCAATTTGAATGTTAAACATTATTATTAATTTTTTTGCGTTTAATTTAAAATAATTTTAAACATTACATAATTTCCGTGTTTAATGTCATGTAGATCTTACGCTTTATTCATTTTTACGTTTAACGTTCTATAATATGGTCAATTTTATTACATGCCATATTAATTTTTACTCAATTTTTATTTATCGTTGTGTTTTAGATTTAGAGTGAAACAAGAAAATACACGAAAACAAGTTAGGAATGCTCTAAAAAGCAAAGAAAGTGTTAAATTCCTAATTTATAAACGTATTATAAACAATAATTTAAAATTATAAATTAAAATGAATAATAGCCATTTCTTAGGTAACTAAAACAACAAACGCATAACTATATATAGTAACTAGGTACGGCTAATACACGGACACAGCGTATATATAAGTCTAAACTTATATTTACAAATCTTCTTCTTCTTCTCCTTCGCCTTCTCTCCCAACTATTTGGGGTCGGCCACCCTGGTCCTACACTTCCACTTAACTCTATCACCCGCGTCTTCTTCACTTACTCCCACCTTCCTCATATCACTCGCCATTACATCCCCCCATCTCTTTTTCGGTCTTCCCCTCCCCCTTTTACCAACAACATGCATTTCCCTTACTAATCTTACTGCCTCAGTCTCTTCCCTCCTTAATACATGCCCGAGCCATCTTAATCTATTCTCTCTCATTTTGTCTACTATCGAAGTTACCCCTATACTACCTCTGATATACTCATTCCTTATTTTATCCTTTCTAGTAACTCCACTCATCCACCTTAACATTCTCATCTCAGCTACACTCATTCTCTGTTCTATCTTTCCACCTACTGCCCAACATTCCGTTCCATACATCATTGCAGGTCTCACCACTGACTTATAAAATTTACCTTTTAACCTAATAGGGATTCTTTTATCACACAGAATACCTGACGCTTCTCTCCACTTCGTCCATCCACACTTAATCCTGTGTTTCATATCCTCTCCGAAACCCCCATTTTTCTGTATAACGGACCCTAAATACTTGAACCTCTCCACTTCTCCCACCACATCCCCACTTAACTTTATTTCTAGCCTTTCCCCAATCCCTCTGTGTTCCCTTTCACCAAAATCATACTCTATATATTCTGTTTTACTCCTACTAATCCTTAGTCCTTTACTTTCCAGAGCTTCCCTCCACTCCTCAAGTCTACCATTCACTTCCTCAGGACTTTCTCCTATCAGTACTATATCATCTGCAAACCACATGCACCATGGTACCTCCCCCTGTATATCCTTTGTTATCTCATCCATTACCAGGGAAAATAAGTAAGGACTCAAAGCTGAGCCCTGATGTACCCCTACCTTGACCCTAAAATCCTCAGTTTCTCCACACAAACTTCTCACTCTTGTACTCGCCCCTTCATACATATCTTCAATTATGTTCACATACACCTTTGGTAATCCTTTCTTCATTAATGCCCATTTTAAGATCTCCCTAGGAACCCCTATCATAAGCCTTCTCTAGATCAATAAATACCATACACAATTTCTTTTTCCTTTCTCTGTACTTCTCTACAATCTGTCTCACACAAAATATTGGCTCCATTGTTGACCTCCCAGGCATAAACCCAAACTGATTTCTAGTAACAGTTGTCTCACCTCTTACTCTTTTATCTATTATCTTTTCCCAAATCTTCATACTGTGGCTCATAAGTTTTATCCCTCTATAATTTCCACAATCCTGTATATCTCCTTTACCCTTGAATATTGGTACTACACAACTCTTCCTCCAAGCTTCTGGAATTTTTCCTTCTACTAGGATTTTATTAAAGAACTTGGTCAGCCATTGTATACCTAAACTTCCTAATACTTTCCATACTTCTACTGGTACTCCATCCGGTCCCACCGCTTTCTTATTTTTCATTTTTCTCACAGCACTCCACACTTCCTCTTCCCTTATTAAATCTACCATACCTAAATTCCACTCTACCCGATCGATGGACTCTCTTGAAAATTCTTCATTTAATAATCCCTCAAAATAGTCTTTCCATCTCTTTATCACTTCCTTTTCCTTTGTTAACACCCTCCTATCCTCATCTTTTATACACCAACATTTCTAAAGTCCCTGGACTGTTTTTCTCTTTCCTTAGCCAGCCTGTACACTTCTTTTTCCCCTTCTTTAGTTCTTAATCTCTCATACAACTCATCATATTTTTGAAATTTAGCTTTACTTACTGCACTTTTTGCTGCTTTAGATAAACTTTTATACTCTACCCAATCCTCCCTCTCTCTGTTTTTCTGCCATTTCTTAAACTGTATTTTTTTTTTGATATTATCTCCTGTACTTCTTTTGCCCACCACCATGTTTGCTTATCCTGTGGCATATTACCTCTACTCACGCCCACGATTTCCTTAGCAACTTTCTTAATACCTTCTGCTACTTTTTCCCACATTTCGTTTATATTTCCTTCCATTTCATTTTCACCCGTTAGTTTCCACCACCTAATCCTCGGTTCCTTAACTATATTTTTCTTTTTGTACACCCTCTTTTTGCCACACCAAATATCCATAACCATTAACCTATGTTGTGTTATCACACTTTCCCCAGGGATCACCTTACAGTCCTTACACTGTTTCAAACCCCCTCTCTTCCACATAAAATAATCAATTTGTGATTTGTTCCCTCCACTCTTATACGTTACATAATGCTCTTCCCTCTTTCTAAAATAAGTGTTCACAATTGCTAATTCATACGCTGATGCAAAGTCAAGTATTTTTACAAATATAAATATTTTTATATTTACAAATAAACTTTAAATTAAATGTTCATAGATTTTTATTCAATTTTATACTTTATATTTATTAAATTACGAATTTTGAGATTTTTTTCGTAATAAGAGTGGTCATTTTAGGTTTTAAGGTAATATGAAAATTGATATAATAGGTTTTGTACATGTATATTACACAATAACATAACACTATAATATGGTTTAAAATATGTTCGAAATTCTTTCTTACATTAAATTGTTAAAAATACTGAACACATAATATTGATAGTAGTGGTTATGTATTGAACTCAACTCAGAATCGATTTTATGAAAGAAATGATTTATCATAACTTTCAAATTCAATACATCCGTTAGGAATATC
This sequence comes from Gnaphalium uliginosum, assembly GCA_963930675.1. NCBI lineage: Eukaryota > Viridiplantae > Streptophyta > Magnoliopsida > Asterales > Asteraceae > Gnaphalium > Gnaphalium uliginosum. The sequence continues at coordinate 8,171 of CAWVNS010000099.1, forward strand.
CTGTTCGAAAAGTGAAGTGTTTTCAACTTCTACACCGTGACGATTTTTAAACGATTTTTATTGACTTTCCATATTTACTAAATTGACGATAATCAAATTCTATAATTATTTAATTAATAATTAGCACTTATTGTTCACTGTTAATTATTGTAATCTATTTTTTAGTGATTTTTTTTTTTTGAAGTTACAAACTGTATTTGTCCACAAAAATCAATTAAAGTCAATTTACCTGAAATACGCTAGTTTTAAGTCGGCTTTAAGTTTTTCCAGTAGTTCGGTTGTCGACGTGAATTCCTTTAGGGTCATCTCGGTCTGTTTCTGCAGTTCAGGCGGATCGTCGTTGTTGCCGCCGTTGGACGCCGGTCCACGTTTTCCGAATTTCCGCAGAGACCAAGCGTAGTCTTCCACATTGTACACGGGTGGCCTCGGTTGATCCTGCGAAAATACAATATACGGTATATAATATCTATATCGCTTTTCAAACCACAATTTCTTTATAAAACTATAACACGGTGAGCGGTAAAACCGGTACAGATGACTCGTATAATAATAATGACAAATGTTTTTTTTTTTTTTTTTTATCAGTGCAATTAAAATCTAATAATTTGTTCCCGACAATTCCGTATATTTAGACTGTACGAAATCGTGAACAAAAACTTTTAATACTTCAGACCGTCAATAACGGATAAGTACTGTATTACTGTATTATAGTGTGTAGATCTCACTTTCAAGAATCGCAGCACCCACGCATGGGACACACGAGACAATAAGGTTCCTCTTTGGCGGTTACAGAGCCGGCACGACTTCATGATTTGGGCGCGGGCACGAGACTGAACGACGCGAGTACATAATTTTCGTAGTTTAGCGGTAAAACGGTTGTCGTAGAGTGATAACAATAGTGTAATAATAATTGCGCGTCCCGGGAGAGTCTAATGAAAATGATTTCACTTTTCCGCCACGTACAGTAAAGAGAGAGAGAGAGAGAGAGAGAGAGAGAGAGAGAAAATAACATCCATTTTTATTCTAATACACCTAACCTACCAGTGAGTATAATAAATATATATATATATAGTTGTGTGATAATAATTACGTGATTATATAGAGCCTCGCGCGATTGGATCCCACGATACGTACGAAAATTAATAGTACAGAGGACTGTTTCGGGAGCGGATTTCGTTCGTAAGTACACACGTTATTACGTCGGAAATCCAAATTTCGACCGTCTGTTATAATTGCCTCACAACAATAAAAACGACGGTAAAAAATAAGTATGAAAAACAAGATCGAATGACCCGGGCACGTGGGAATTTCTCACACGCGTCTAGTTTCCTATTCGTCCGTTACTCAACGTCGAGTTAACGTCATCCTGCAGTGTCCATCCTGCAGAAAACATCCTACAACCTACACTATTTTCGCGTTTCCGCAACGGTACATATTTCGATAACCGTATACTATGCGATAACTAGGTAATTCGTTTTATAATAAAAAAAAAAAAATCCGTCACTTTAAAAGTTCAATATATAATCGTACGAAATAACTTTTTATCACTAAATGTTTATAATTTATCTACATTAATTATATTCACTATATATATATATATATATATATATATATATATCTTATTATTATATTTCCGAAATCATTACGAAAATCCGTATGAACTCAAAGTCATATATACTATCCCCTCACTAAACGCCGTTTAAATATTGTATCTATAATAATCGATGATTAACACGAGTCCTGTATTTTCGCACTACTGATATTATTGCGGTATATTCATTTTAGGTGCAGCCACAAAGCCTAAGACGCACAGAATTGTAAGAGTACAAAACACGGTAGACATACGTATGCATATTCATTTTACAAAATCAAGTATTTCTTTAAAAAATAATTTCGATAAAACCGATAAATCCTGCCATATGTCGTTATGGATTTTAAATAATCGGTGTAACTCTTTACGATATATTTATGTAAATATAAAATTTACATAGTTATATTTCACATTGAATTGTACATATACAATATAAATGTATATTATTTGACAATTTTGTGTTTATAAATTAGGTAATTTTCTACCATGTATATGTTAGTTTTTACCTAATTATACTTAGTTATATTATAATATTATAAAATAATATTTTCGATAAAAATGAAAAACTAAAAGTGAAAACGAATACCCGCGGTGAACGCGAAAGTGGTTATCACTTCCAGTTTCTATCCGACTTGCAGTTAGGCAATATTATTAATGATCTATATAGGTAGGACGTTGCATTATTATTATTGTGCATCAGTATTTTGAAGGACATTTTTGATCACATCACCTTTTTCGGTAAGGAAACTCTTTGTACATTATACGTGGTTTATAGTTTTACAACAGTTTTGTATGGTCGAAACGATTGTTATGAAAACTATTAGTTACTTTTTAACGATAGCTATATTACTATACAATATACATCGAAGATTAGGCCTTTGTATAATATAAGTAGGCACGACAAAACGGTGACGTTCAATACGTTGATAATAACGTGAAATCATACGAAATTAAAATGAACTACCTAAAGAAAAAAAAGAACGCGAAATTAATTTCACAGACAGTATTCGACGTGGGTTTATTACTGTATCCAATCGATTTTCAATATTCAATTAAAATATTATGATAACGATACAAAATATTTATTAATATTCATACTTTAATATTTAAACGCGACGCAAGAAACGCAATCAATAACTGTATTGTTGTTATATATTATTATACGATTTTGACCTAATGAATAATAAGATATGAGACTTTATTTCGCATAATATCAAAGGACAATAAGCCTAAGAGTTTATATATACACACACACACACACACACACACACACACACACACACACACACACACACACACACACACTGGTATTGTAAAATAAGCATGCATGTCGAGACTAAACATAATATTTAAATAGAAAGTTTAAAATAACGTCAAAGTGAGTTTAATTAAGTACCTACTGTCGAGATATAAATGAAAAACGATTTTGATTTAGTTAATATAGATATTGAGAAACGGCTAGTAAAATGAAAGAAAGGTAAGTTAATGAAAGTTAGATAATAATATATACTATATTTCGACAATATATTATATTGACTTCATTATAATACGTGTGTATGTAAAACAAATGTAAATCACTCGAAAATATAATTTAAAATTACATTTTCAAGCTTTTTTTAATATTTAGCCTTATAAGGGCCGGTATTTCAATGTATACTTAAGCTTAGGCTTAAGGCTAAGTAAAGCTTAACTACAGTTTTCTGTATTTCAATTGAGGTTTAAGAGATAAGGTCTACTACTCTTCGGCTTATCTTAAGGAACGCTCAAGGTATGGTTTAAACCTTGGTTGGTTGGTTTATCTACGATTTTTAAAATTATTATCAGTAGGTATTTTCATTATTATTATTATCAAATTTCAATTTTCAAATAAACATTATTGACTGCAGTAAAGTATTAGTTTTTATATTATATTTTTTGTGTTTTTATCTAAAATATCTAATAATATATATATATACAAAAATGGACACTCCAAGTTCTAGTGACGATGAAGATGTAATTCAATTTGTGTGTAGACTTGGTCAGGAAAGAAAATCTCGGATTTTTCGTAACCGAACTGACCATTTTCTCGAATGGGATGAAAACGAATTTTATAATCGTTTTCGTTTAAGTAAACGATGTGTCAATATTGTATTATCACTAATTGACTTCAAAATTCAATCTCCAACTAATCGGTAAAAGCATAAAATATATATATTAGTATACCTAATTATTTTAGTAATAGGTTAGCCTAACCTATTGGTTTTTGTATGTTTAGAAATCATGCAGTAACATCAACACAGATGATTTTATTAACCATTCGGTTGCTTGCATCTGGTTCTATACTAATTTCAACAGATTTTGCAGGAATCCATAAATCAACCACTGGGAAACTTATATGGAGGGTATTACAAGCTATAGCCCAACTAAAAAATAAATTTAATAATTCGATTTCATCTGATGAAAAATTTGCACTTCTTTTTGCCATCTATCATAACAAAAATATACAATAAAATATTTATTAAATTGTTTAATATTTTTGATCAAAAAAAAAGTAAAAAACTTACTTTGTCTAAATACTGTAATATTACCAGCGTAATTGTGCGGCAAAAACTCACAATAATAATAAATAATAAATATGATAAATAATAAAATCATGATATAACATTGATAACGTATTGATAACATAATAATGTCATGGAACAACACACAAAATAGCCACAGTGAGGCTTAAGCTTAAGATTAGTTAAGTATCAGTTTGAAATGAATTGAAATACTCGTTCACTTTTAAGGTCCACCTTAATCATAGTTTTTGGTTTAACTTAAGCCTAAGCTTAAGTATACATTGAAATACCGGCCCTAAGTTGGTTTAATCAAGACTTATTTGTGCTCAAATTATTTATTCGAATTACAGTTAATTTAGATTATAAATATTCATTTTGGTTTTGTCCGACCGTCAAAATTGATAGGGTTATAGTTATAGCTTCAAATTTAACCTAACCAAGAATCAAAATAAATAATATTTTATAATCCAAATAAATAATTTGGGTAATAAATACCACTTTTGGTTTTAGTTCTGGACAGTTTGGATTTTCGAATATTCGGTAAAATTGATAGGACTATGGTAGGGTTTTTCAATTTTTTTAAGTGTGCATTCGGGTATAGATTTTAACATTTATTTTTGTTTTTTTTGTATACTCTGAGGTTTTGGAAGTATTTTTTGAGACACAGAATTAATTTTTGACAGTATTTTTGTTCGGATTTTCAATACATCAATGCCTATAGTTTTGTAACACATTTAATATCGCAGCTCTCATATAATATATATAAATAATAAGCACATTACAATACCTATATTGTATAATATACATTCGAACGTGAATAAACTACGACTGAATCAAATCGATTTGCCTATATAATAATGAAAAAATATATAGATACATATTTTAACAAACCTAAACAAACATTCTATAAAAAATAATACGCATTTCATCTGATTTAATTATACTTCACAGTTAATTTATTTTAAAATCCACCCACGCCAAGTGGTATAATATTATGTCTAATGCATATATAATATTATTTCAATCGTGAATTAATAAAAACAAAATCGTTTTACACCATATATGCTTTCACAAGTGCACTTTGGATCTATATTTTATTCATATATTGACAATATAATTACAGTAGTTGGTGTTTAGCTATATACTAACTACAAAAAAAAAAAAATTAAAATAATAATACTTCAGTATATTATTATATACCGGAAGCGAACACCCAATCGGATCAAACGACCAATATTATGAAATCAGGATTTAATGTTTTTCTTTCTAGAAACAAATTATTTAAGCTATTACCTTATATATACCTACTAACTTCCATCCATGCATATCAAAATATTTAAATAGGTAATCAAAATTGTGTAAAAAAAATCACATCTGATTGCGCTTGTCATCAACATCAAGGCTGAGTATTAGAAAGGTAAAGTTTATATTTTTGTTCATTCACTTAATGATTTTACTTTTTAGAAAATGATAACATATTTGTTGACTCAACGGATTCCAATTTCTAATTCGCAGCTTTTTAAGTCACGCCTGGATTGTACGATAATTTTTTTTTTTTTTTATTAACTTCATTTTGATTAAAAAAAATTTGTTTCAAATGTTAAGATTAATTACTTTAAATCTAATTTGAACTAATAAAAGATTCAGATTAATATTGTTGACTACTTATCTACATAGTTTAACATCACTACACTAAACCAAATATTATTGGTAGAATTAACAATATGTATTAATACAATTTTAACAAACGAATATTTGTTGAAATAATACAATTTTTATTATTTTAATGTATATATTGTTAAATTAATAAAAAAAAATGTGTTTACAATAACAAATTCGTTTTGTAAATTTCATAAAATACATTAGTTATAATTTAATAAAAATAATTTTTAAAATTAATACAGATTTTATTATTATAATAAAATATATTATTAAATTGAAAAAATATTGTGTTTAAATGACTATTTTGTTTGTTCTACAAAGAAGAAGAAAGAAAGAAACACAAAATATTCATAATTAAATTAACAAAATATTTGTTAATTCAAATTAATTTTTATTCAATCAGACAATTTTACCCAAGACATTGATAAAATATATTGTTAAATAAATAATACGTCTCGTTATTTTACTGTTAAATTAACAAATGTTTTATTTCTAAATCAACAAACATTTTATTGGACGTATATTAACAACCATATATTATTAAATTAATCTATATTTTTATTGAAATCACGGATACATTTGGTTCAGTGTAAGTAAAAAAAAAAAAAAAAAAAAAAAAAAAAAAAATCATCATTATATTCTATTTCCAGGCATTGTCAAAAGTTAACCCATTCATTTAATATTGTGATATTCAGAGATTCTTGACTGAAATTCCTAGAAAGGATTAAAAAATTCTTAATAAAAGATACATATATCAAAAATTAACAAAATTTAAAAATAGTTTACTGTTTATGGATGTTACTTTGTAAGTTCAAGAATTGAAATTCGTACATTAAATGTATGTAGTTTATTTTGGTGAAAGGAGGAATTTTCCTAATAATCTCCCTGTAGTATCCCCTACACGATTATTTGCATTTTAATAGTTTAATATTACGCATTGCAGTATAGTTGAATGGTCGTTGACTATATATATATATATATATGTCGGGTTTATTTAATTTATTCGAATAACAAGAAAAAAATATCAGTGCCGAGTATTTGGCATTCTTGTCAGGAACTAAAATCACGTCGGTAAAAAGGAAATGTGCCTATATGCGGGAAGAATAGTCGAGACGCTGTGATAGTTTTATAAGCCTGGCGATTCATTAAAAGTCGATTATTAATATATAACTATTATATACCATTTACTGTTTTAATTAGTCGCATTATTATACAGTTCAATATATTGTATTTCTAGTCGTGTAATGGAACACGTTCAAGTATGATTTTCCATGCGTAATACTTCAGTCCTTTTAAGTCCTCGGCAAAAACTGGTCTTACCCAGAGCTAAGAGCGCTATTTATCCAAGAGGGATTTTAGCCCCGAGTACCAATTTTTAGTAATTTTGGACCTCACCATGAAGGATTAAGTATATACGTAGTTGGTCGAATATAAACAAACCTTTGTCCTACGTCAATATGTTTAGTTCATTTATCCCGAATCGAGTTGAAAATCTCACAAAATAAAATTGACTTTCGCGAGGACAGCAACCGTCGTTATTTTAAATGTCGGTGAATTCTTATCTCCTCGAACCGGGTGTATATGTAGAGAGTTTTTGCGACAACGTGTAAATATGACATTTACTTTTATAGTATCTAGCTGTACTTAATTATTATGCAGTCGAGATATAAACTGCATCAGATCTCAGGATGTACTCTCTCCCGTATCGAGATTCTCGAATAATTTATTCGAGAATATTAAATATATTACAAATACTACAGCGTATAGTGAATGAATTTCATTAGTATTCATTAAATATACGCGCCAAACCTGATATTTGGTATATTATAAGTACATAAATAATTTAGACCAAAAAAAAAAAAAAATCATAATATGCGCAATATAATGTAAAAAATTTAAGAATTTTTTTTGTTTCAGTTAATTTATAGCTAGTACGAATGTTACGTAAATTTAAATTGCGTAATCCGATTGCTTGAACCGAGAACCATATAAGTACACATTTTCGGTACCTTCGATTGTATTTATTTGACATTTGACAGTGAATACATTTATCAAACGAGAGGTACCATATTATTATATTAATAATCGTATAAATTATCCGTTTTTGTTAACAATTCTATTGTTTAAAATATATTATTATTAACAATTTATATACATATTCAACATTTTTAAAAAAAGCTTCACTGTGCAGGTACGAATGGGTCGTATATAATTTAGATAGAGAAAGTAACGCCGGCCGTGTATTATTCCACGTGCTTATACCTCAGCATCGCATATCGTAATCAATCAACTAATTTATAATTGATAGTTCGACCTCCTAATATGTTTTTATGTCAGGCATCAATATACTAATATTACGATAGGACCGTAAATTTAAAAAAAAAACCAAACAAAACAAAAAAAATATACGCCCGTAAGATCACAAATATAGGTAGGTCGTTTTTTTTTTTAATGATTATTATAATACATTATTGAAATATTACTACAGTAGATATATACCTATGTACGTAAAAAAAATAACCCGAAGGTTTCATATCAAAAAAAAAAAAAAAACATTAAATTAATTACTCCATGTTATTAGAAATAATATTATGATTAGACGAGTAAAAAAAAAAAAAAATTATATTTTTTAATTAAATTTTAAACGGAAAACGGAAGGACTTTGGACGGGAAAAATGCATGCGTGACGCGCCCACGTCCGAATCTAATCCGAGAGAATGAAACAGAACGCAAATAATACGCTTAGAGTTCTTATTTTATTCCTTTTATTATTATTATTATTATTATTATTTTTTTTTTTTTCCCCCAGGAAAATAATTGCCATAAAACGCATAAAAAACGACGTATTTTACGCGTAGACTTGTCGTACATAAAATAAAATAAAAATAAAAAACTCGACGGCAAATTAAAACGTATTCGAGTATATATGGTCGGCGTGCGAAAAACGTGTAAAACGTCGTAATATATTTTCCTCGGTGCCAATTTATCTCGGGGTGAGATTCGTCGTAGGATGGAAGATTTCCGGCTCATTGTGTCTGGACCACCTCGTATTATAAATATACGAGGCTAATTAAACGGAATTTTTTTATATTATCTTATTTATTATTTTTTTTTTTAACGAGAAGCGATGATAACATCAAAAGTATCAGTTTTACATATTATATATATTATCCATCTCTCTCTCTCTCTCTCTCTCTCTCTCTCTCTCTCTCTCTCTCTCTCCATTCTCATTACTCTATTTTTCCGCTTTCAATATCTATATAGTTGTCTCCATTTTCTCGCTCTCAATATTCTTAACGTCATTTCGATATATATATATATATATAAATAAAAGGTTGATTTTTATTTCACCATATGTGACGTAAAACATAGAAAAATGTATACCTAATATTCTATGATGACAGTGTTAACTGAAACGGTTCCATAATAAATTTCAACGGTATAAGAATATTTGTCCCGTAGAATTAACGTTGATTTTCAAAAGAAATCGCATTAAGTATATCTTAATGCGTCTATACATTTCTCTGATTACGGTAATCTCGATTTCGATAATTTTAAATCACTATCACGAAAAAAGAGCGAAAAATTATTTTTCAACCACTAAAATGTATTTTAAATATATACAAGTTTTTAAAAAGTAAGAATTCTTGTATGGGTTTTTTAAAACTACACCCAAAATCATCCGTATATCATATTCATTCTAATCGTCACTATAACTTCCAATTATCATTGCCATTATCACATTACGTCGTAACTACGGCCTTCAGTATTCTATATATAAATATATTTCTAATTCTATCTCTTATCTATGTATACGTTTTTATTGATTGAATAACTATATTTTAAATGTGTGTGTGTATATATATATATATATAGTAATCCACTACATTGTAAATTGACGTTTGACGTTTAATATTTAAAACAAATAAATATTTAATAATACAATTAAACTCATAACTCGGTAAGAAAATTATTTTTTAAGGGTGCAATAATTCTATATAATTCATTTTTGGAGATAAAAACTATTTTTAATCCATCGTGAAATAATTTATGTTTTAATTCATATATATTCAAAACACATATAGGAGATACATAAATCCCGAATTACATAAATATAATACTTAATCTTGGCACTGTACCACTGAAGATATTAAACTACTCTAATTTTTGAATATATGGAAAGTATTACAACCATTTATATAATTTGTATCGGTCTCGATGATTTAATAAAATATTAAGATCTTTACATCATTATAATCTAAATAAAATGAAAAATTAAATAATATTTAATTTTATTTCTTGTCAATTTTGTATTTTACATTATATTAATAAACAACATTCCTAATTCATGGTAAGCAAGCTAAATTCCCGATTTCTAAACGTATTATTATACTTGTGTCCTATATAAACTTAGAAACGAACAGAAGTTATACGTAGCCGAAGCAAAGTTACACTTAAGTTAAACGTATATACACAAGTATGTGTATTATATAACATTAAATTAAAAGAACATCTAATGAAGTTTATTTGGTAAAGTAGGTATTTTTATAGTATAAACAGCATCTAATAGAAATTTCATTTTAAATCAATTTTCACCAACTTTGATTTTATGTAAATAGTTATATATATATATAAATTAAAAAATAATCAGAAATTTCAACCTTCTTTAGGCACAGAATAATATTGAAGGTCACAAATGATTAAACTGCACAGAACCAAAAAAAAAAAAAAAAAAAAATGCGCAGATTGAAACAGTTTTTATGGAATCAGCCAAAAAAACATTCCATCGTTTTATCTCTCTATGTCTAATATCTACTCTTAAGCTACATTACGTAAATACATATATTAAACAACAAATACCGAAGAAATTTTTATAAATACAAGAATTAAATTCAGAGCATCTGACATACATTATTATTTAAGGATAAAAACGTGTTTTCGACTGTAGTTTAAGACATAAGGATACAGAAAATGCATTATGTTATAAATTAAATACAATATTACTGGTTTATTATATTATATTAAAGTATAAAGATGAAATAATGTAAATATACATAATGGTTCTTTATTTATTCCCAAGTGTAAAAGTATATTATTACCTACTAGTTTAATTTGTAATACGTAAGTGCCTATAAGCCTAAATCGGAGATTTTATGCATTAAAATGATTAACTATGTTCAGAAAATATGATAATTAGTTATTGTTAAAATGAACATGTACAATATTCAAAATCAATTCGTAAGATTTTCGGAATCGAATTTAAATTTAATAATTTATATAACTTCTTTGATGTATTAATAATATTTAAAGATCCAACAATACACTCAACGCCCTATTCGAGAGCCGGTTTTAGAGGGGGTTCAAATTGTAAAAAATATACAATTTTTTTTTTTTATTAATATATTGATATAATAATTAATTACTATGTATGATTGAAATATTAATCAAATATTGTATAATGCAATTTCAATAAAGCTCCTCCCGAAAATCAATCCACTATTACGACATATAGATACAATTATTCTAGTCTTCGTTATATGAAAACATTCATATCTTCTTAATTATTTCCGTTAACTATCTGAATGCGTTGAAATTCACGTACGAATTTTCATCAGAGTTTAAAAATTGATTTATACGAAAAAGAAAAAAAAAATCACTATAAATAAAAATTACTCTGTATAATATATTAGTATATAGGTACACCGTGTGTGTGATTACGTCTATTATGTATAGCGTCTTCTCTATACACTCTATACCTGCGGGATACTTTTTACAATGTAAATAAAGAGCTCACGAACCGTTGTAGTAAATACCTTATCATAAAATTATCGTCAATCATATGCGTTCGGATAAAAAAAAGAAATAAAAACGAAAAATCCACCCGAGTCGTGATCCGTATTAACGATTATCCTTTAGAAAGACCACGACTCTATGTCGTTGTACCTTTACGTTTATTATGTATGGGATATATACAGTGTAATTCCTGGTCTTCGTGTCCTTTTTTCGAAATTACCGCTATATATATGTATATATATACTCAAACGTACGACGTGCAATAAAACCTTCAACGGAAAATATTCGTCGATTTACATATTGTATACGTATATAGGTATGTGTTTATTCGAAATTATAAACGAGTCATTAATAATACGGTTGAATTTCAGTACGCCACCGGATTATAATATAACGACGACGACATATTTACTGCGTTTTGGAAAACCAACACCTTAACAATATAATAAATGTATATTTTATCAGACATATCAAAAAAATAAGTATCGAATGGCTCATAATAACAATATAATATACGTTTTGAATTTAAAAATCAAGACGTCTAGTGATTTATGGACTATGTAACAACTGTAATCAGGGCCCGGGCTGTACCAATCACAGAAATACGTGAAAGAATAATTCTTACAATATTATTGTACCGTGTAGTGTATCGTGTGTCTAGATGGGATATTGGCAGTTGTCCGACCGTTGATAAGGTGTCCGACATCAAAAAATTATTGCCAACCGTTGCTATTATGATACTTATGATAAAAGTTATACATTATCGATAAAAATTATATTATAATATTATATAATAATAATATATGTATAATTATTATACCTATAGGCTATATTATATTAGAAAAAAATGAACTCTTCTATTCTATATAATGCTAATAAGTAAGTTATATATCAAAAATAATATAACTATTATCACGCTATGATTATCAAACAGTGTTAACTGACGTTAGAAAAAAAAAAAACTTTTTCATATAATTTCCAAAAATGTAGATTGGCAATGAGTCCGACACCGCCATTTCCCCGACCAATTCCTTATCAACGGCCGGACAACTGCCCCAGACCCTGTCTAGATATACATTTTACTACAGTATCATTATGTATCTATATTAATACCTCGAAAAACGAATGTAAGATTAATACAAGATAAAATGTATATTTCTATAACTATACGTGAAAAATTTCCGAAATCACAAGTGTCGAATTTTTTTTTACGTCCATTTAAAGTTGTTAGATATTTATATTTTCGATGGTAATTATTTCTCGGGAATTCTACAAGTGAAAAAAAAAATGGATCTAAAATCTCGGCGGAGTCTGTATTTTACTATTATTATACTGTATATACTGTGTAAATATTTAACATACCCGATCGATATAACGAACTGAATATTTATATAGAAAATTGCCTGCACATTTTATAATATCATAATATTATAGTCCAAGATCAGTTTAAATACCTTTTTGTTTGTTTTTCGTACACCTACATAGGTCGTATGTATATTTTTTTAACGAATATATATTGTCGTGGTTACACAACAATAAAAGTGGTAGGTATTGACCATTTATATAAATTGCTTTTAATACGAAACGTGAATTTAATATTTTGCGATTGTTAGATTTTAATTTGTTTTCAAATTGTCCATATGGAATCCCGTAAACACGGAGTGTGAGGTAAGTATATTTTTCCGTCCATCTATCACACGTATACCTACATGCGTTTATAATAATGCGTGATATCTCTGATTTCATCCAATTGCAGACAATAGTAAGAAGAAAAAAAAATATACGTGATACAATTGATAATGAACAAAAGTCAAAACAACACAATAATAATATAGTATAATAATGTAGTTTCCCCCTCCCATTCCACGGTAACTGCAAGTCGTTTGTATTTTCACGGGTATATTGTATCTATGCCGGATGATTCTTTTAAAGGTATATAAACACTCAATTTATCGTAGTGAATTTTTACATTCGTGACATTATTTCTATTCTTATCTTTATGTTTACTTTATATATTCTTTTTTATATAAACATATTATATATATATTTTTTAACCTTTTATTATCTTTTGTTTTTCCTGACTATATCTTATCAAATAAAAGACTATTACACTATCGAATCAAATATTCAGTCTATATATACATCTTATGCTGTTTATGGTAGATATATAATAATTTTAAGTCTAGATAAAAGGCATTTTGTTGGCATTCCATAAAATATAGTTTTTAGCAATGCTTCTATCTAAAACTTTTTTTATTATTTAACGTTATAACGATAATTAATTATTTCACCTTGTTTACGTTTTGCCTCTAAATATTATTTTTAGATGTTTTAAACAAAATTCATTTTTTTACGGTTGGGTAACGTTACTGAAAATGTAAATTTAAATTGTACTTTACGAATATTTCCATTTGTCATTATGATTTTTTTTAAAAAATTTTGTATTTTGTCAGATGTAATGCTTTGTTTATATATATTTATATATAATCATATGGTGATAATTTAACATTAAAGTTTATTATTTTCTGTTATAAATTTCAATAATTTTTTCCAAATCAACTTTATGAAGAACTTTCTGGCAAGTTCCGTTACAGTCACTCTCATCACACTCAATTCTTTAAAAACATTATTTGTAAATCCAATTTTTTTCAAAATAAAATGAATTACACGATTGTCTAAAAAAAAAAAAAAAAAAATGGAATTTTTCGTATCCAAAAATAGCGTCCCTAAGTTTTAGTAAAAACGATCTGCCTAACGAAAATCTAGTAACTGAATAGTTTTATTCATATAAACAGAATCCAATTATGCCAAAAATGTTGTTAATATGAAAATTTTCTATTCGATAAAATTAATAAATGCCAAAGAATAGACAATTTAGGTTACGTCACCAGTGAAACGGTTCTATACAATGTTAGTTATAGTTTTGTAATAATATGATATATAATGAGAAGATATTTATCTATAAAACTTTCATATAATATTATCGATTTTTGTCCTCTATACTCTGCAGTTTCGTGAGAGATCACCCGGAATCGCGCTTGTGATAAGAATGCAATGTGACCGTAGCGAGATTGAATTACATTTCAAAATGATTATTATCAATGTTTATATATGGTGAGCATATTATAATAAGTGATGAGTGATAACAAAACATTTAAGGTGCTACACGTCTGTTATTTTCATATATAATGTACTATTAACGATGTTAACGAATGTAATTAAGTGGGGAATGAGGGGCGATGGACGAGTTTTGTACGGACAATCTCTCGTGAAATGTATTACCTATATATAAATAAGTAATTATCGATTAATGGTTACGAATTCTAACCGAAAATCGATATTGTCAATAAAAATCGAGCTTGTTGTTTATAGTTATAGTGATCAAATAAACGTTCAAATCTTAAAAATGCACGCTCTTCCGCACAATTATGCGGAAAACCACGAGACGGAACCGTTTCATTCTATATACACCGGAATATGGTAGTTTTTCGAAAAAAAATGTTTATAAAGTTAATAATTGCCACTGCGGGGACTATATATAATATATAATATAATATAATATATATTACTATATAATTATATAGTAAAAAAATTGATTTTTTTTTTTTTTTTACGAAAAATGTAATTATTAAAATAGGTATTTGTACACGTAGACGGAAACTATTAATGATGGAAAAAAAAAAAAAAAACTACCTAGTGCAGGTTTCGTCCATCAATAAAATCATCCGCGGGTATACAACATCTGCAGGGACTGCAGCTGCAGCAGCGTACATATTTAATGTGCACCTATGCGCGCACTGCATTACAATACCCTATTAAGGGCCATCAATCTTCGTTAAGTGCGTTTCTCGTGCGTACGGTGCACATGTGCACTGCACTGCAGCGTATACGTATATTATACGACACGGACATCACGAGGAAGAAACATTGGTTTTTATATACAATACAATATAACATACTGTATTATAGGTATGTGTAATTTTTTTTTTATATTTTTTTTTTCTTTTTTCAACCGACTCTTAACGTTATATTATTACACTACTATTATAATATGTATACGCGAGACAGTGAAAGGCTCGAGGCTGTATCATACAACGGGGTCGGTGGTGATTTTTAACACGTCCTATCAACTTGTCGCGTATATAATAATACGATATAATATATTTTATTCCGGCCAGGGCTATGTGTACACACGCGTTTTATTATATACGGGTGTTTCGTATTTGTATAATATTTATTATTTCGTCGTACCTATATATGCGTAGTATAAGTAGTACACGTAGGTATATACCGCGTGTAATTGCCGATAGACGACAAGGAGCGCACGTGTATGTATCAAAATAAATGTATATATATATATATATACAATGAGTCTTGAATGTAAAAATAAAAAATAAAAAAGGGTAGAAGTTTTTTATTACGACAACGAAGACGACGACGGTGAAACATCGACTAGCTCCCAAACGCCTACGTATGTCGTCGTCAAGTAGTGTTTATATAATGTCATCGCGGTCGGAATGCATTTTTTCTCAACATCAGTCTTCTCGGAACGATAATAATAATAATAATAATAATAATAATAATAATAATATCATTATATTGAGTACATCGATGCGAACGAGTGATGTACAGTGGTAGAAAAAACTACGAATAATATATATTCACGACAAACGCCAAAACCGTATAAAAACAATATAATAGTAATAATTATTTATTACGTCGTAACAATAAAATTAACACACCCGTAGTGAGTTCTCTAAAAAAAAAAATCTCAAAGATTGGCGAATTAGTGAAAAAAATTTATTAACACGTGTGGTATCTGCAGTACATCTTATCGAGCATTTATAATAACGTATAGGCGTATACACAGTTTAATGTTATTCTATTAGGTACTATATTAAAATACAATAGAAATACTTTCTATAAATACATGTTTTTTTTTTTTTTTTTTTGCGTATTTATAATTATTTCTCGACGCCTTTTCTATATATAAAATTTTACTATAATAAAAATTTAGGTTTTAATCGTTTCGATTTTCATTCAAATATATTCATTTAAAGTCGTATAATTGATAATATTGTCTTGATGATATACACGTATTTATTATATATATATTCATACGACAGTTAAAGCGATCATTTATTTGTTTATCAAAAATAGTGGATGGCGCATTACAGAAAAATGAATAACGATGACCCTATTCACTCCGCCGCGACATTCACTGGGCAGCACACGGAAACCAACATACATTTAAGTATTTCAAAATTCAAATAAAATTATAATGGAAATAGTATTTAGAGAAATGCACATCTATAACTCGTGTTCTCTGTGATTTTTCCATATTATACCATAAATACGTATACAATATAAATCGAAATCGAATTATAGATAACCAATTTTTTTTAAATAAATAGACTATATTTTTCCATAATAATATAATGCATTATCAGTCTTGGAATGTAAAGTAATTTAAATTACTCATTACTATATGTAACGAAATTACGTAATTTAATTACATTTATTTATGAGTAATTTCCTTAATCATTTTTTTTTAGGTATTTTTGAAAATTAATTTTAATAATTGTGTTATTGAAACACGAATTTTGAAATAAAAATACATAATATCAATAATTTTGTTTACTAAAAATGTTATGAAAAAATACAATTTATTTAATTTATTTCTGTGTCCTTCTCGATTTCATTGTACCAGAAATGTATTTTTAATTCGCTCAATGTGATAAATAATTCAATAAAAAAAAAATGTTTAAAAGTTAAATACTTAAATTGATTTTAAACTTATTTTTAAAACATTTTTGGGATGTTCTTTTCTCGGAAAAATTACATTATTAAAATACAAAATAATAAATACTTTAATTTGAAAAATTGTCCATCCTTCTGTCTATGCCAACAAAAATAATTACTTAGTAATATGTGTACATTTGTTATGGGCATAATCATGAATATAATTACCGAAGAAAAAATAACAAGAAATTAAAAATTAATTTTTATAGTAGTACATTATTTTTTAACTTTAAAAGTAATGTAATATCATTATATCAAAAATTTTGAGTAACGAAAATGGAACACCACTAAATTATTAAAATGTAATGAGTAAATGTAAATTTATTACTTTTGAAAAGTAATTTTCCCAAGACTAGCTGCACATTAGATATATTACTATATGTTTAAAAATAAATTCATGAAGTAAAAACAATTATAGGTATATTATTATTTAAAGAATTATTCTTAAAAGTAATAATCAGCAAAATATGAATGATAATAGCCAAAATTGGACAAAAATCATTCCTTTTGATTTTATTCTCAGTCTTAGAATAAAACGGTTATATCTACATTTTGTTTTACCATCTTATTAGAATATTCAATAAACTCATTTTGAAGTTTGTAGGCCCATAAACAAAATAAAAAGATTCTGCATCGCATAGAAAAAAATCATAAATCAAATCTTTAAAAAGCTCGCCTCATAAAAAATTTTAAAAATGGTGACAAAAAGAAAACAGAAACACTTTGTTTGATAAAAAATATGAGGTGTTTAATAATGTAAAGTATTATAGCTGATTTTTAAAATATTTTGTTATGTCTCCCAGGATTTCGAAAAAGTTTTTGATATTCATTTAATCAAACATATACATATGTACTTGTAAAAAACGAAACAAAAAAAATTCATGTTTATTTTAACTGTTATATTTACACAACGAAATTCGAACACGGAATATTACCTCACGGAAATCCCAGGGAAAACGTTACGATGAATTTATATCTATTTTCTAAATGTAAATTGATGAAATCTAAATTTCACATTTTTCTATAAAACACTCGACATTTTAGTAATTTTTCGCGTGCTGATAACAATTTTATACAATTTGTTTACGATATCTGACTTGAAATCATGACTGAAATTGAAATTCTTATCAACGTCCATTCAAATTTAAATGTGACGTAACGTCATGTTTGCGCAACCGTAAATAAATTATCATTCAATCGTATATACTGCAGCACCGGAGTGAATAATTCACCGATAATATTGACTATTTATTTATTTATTTATTTATTTGTTTATTCGTATGTGGTCAGCTGTACTGCATAATAATGCCCAAGTCTATATATGTATTTATCAATATGTGTTCGATCACCTTAAAATATAGATAAATTACCTATTATAATAATTTATAAATCACGAATAAAACACTCATTGTACAGACACTAGGATTTGAATGAAAACCGTTAATTTTTTCGGACATAATCATTATACAGACTCCGTGTTAAAATGCGAGTTTTGAAAGAAAAAAAAAAATTGACAAATTCGCCTAGCACTGTGCGATTAATGGCGACATTATGCGAGGGCCGACACTATATATTATAGTCGTATTAAGTTACTATATATACCTATTCCTACGTGTCGGCATTCTCTTTGATTTTCTGTGGCTCTGTAGTAAATATTATATAAACGTTTTACACAAACGAATAAAACAACGGGCTGCTTTCCATCGGCGTGCAACACATTTAATATCGTATGGTTTTATAGACAACCGCCGTAGTGATTTTTTATTTTTTTTTTATATATATATATATATATATATATATAATACGTAGGCGTGTGTGTCTATACTGCAGGGCCAGCCATCCTAATAGAATGGTGTATATAACAATGTAATATTATTATTTGTGAGAAAAATTCGTTTAACTTAATTTACACTAAATAACCAATAATAATATTCGGCAGATTTATTTATTTTCTGTCGCTATAATATGCATAGGTATATGCCTGAAAAGAACATAATATGGTTTTGGTAGGTAGTCGAATTTTGAAAATCAAATGGAAACCTCCACTTTTCGTTTCTCGTAAGACGAATTCGATTCGACAATTTTCAAAGTTTTAGAAAAAAACGCACTGTGCCCGCACATACGTGTCGGGTAAACCACAGTGCTGCACCCGCTCCGGCAGCTCCTTACCGGATTATGCTGATTATTTCTGAGATTTTGAAATAATCAAAAAAATTCTGATTACTCAAAGCAGACCACTCAAAAACACTCCCGAACAGAGGGGTCGGAAAACGTACCGAATAATTTTAATTTATTGGCTAAACAATTCAACGTTGACACTTTCATGATATATATATATATATATATATATATATATATATGATGCATTTTTCCACTATAGGTACCTACCTATTATTACTGTGACGTGAAATTTAAAACGTTCTGTACAAAACACTGTACATATAATGAGTGGCGGCGGTTCACCTCGTCGGCACAAAAGCGGCGAATAAAAACCATTAAAAAAAAAAAAATGAAAAAAATCTCAAAACACCCACCGGATCCCTGTGGGCGGTTAGTAATATTACGCGAGGCGATTAGACACCGAAAGAGTAGCGCGCTTATTTCATATTTCCTAAATTACATTGTCCGATTTCAATGTCAAAAACATGAGGCCCCCGGTCGGGTTAACATCTCTTTGAGCACCGCCCACGCACACACAGATTTTTATCAAAACGACTGGATATTTCACTTTTTATTACATTATGGTTATTATTTTCCCCATTGTTGTGAGTTCGTTGCAAAAACCCGGCTGCGTCATATTATTATCGTTATTATTTAAGTATACGATTTATTGTGTTTTTTTTTTTTTTTTTTTTTTAACGATAATACGCATTACGTTATGTGTTACGTGTAATAAGTCCTTCGTATGCGAATTTAATAAGACGTTAACGGTGACTATAGGGTACACATGTCCTATATTTAATATGAAAACTCCGATTGTTCCGACGACTGATTGCACAAGAATGACGACAATGCTCGTACTATCACAATACGATTTTTAATTGTATTGGTATATTTGTTTGATTTTTAAATGGGAATATTTTGCCTATAGGGTACGGAGTGCTAATTTTTATATATTAGTTACTGTACTTTCTGTTATATATGTGATAAAAAAAAGATTAAATTAAAATTGGGTAGGCCCAGACATGGTCGGCCTACCCTGTAAACACGCCACTGGTCAAAACCTTCCAAAAACTACTGCACGTAGTCTAATATTGTCATATTCTAATAATTGAAATAGAGATCCTTTCTGCTCTTCTCCCCCCCCCCCAAAAAAAAAACTAAATCCTCAATTTATAAAGCTGATATCTACCGTGGTAAATTAACCGGGTCCTCGAACCAAAAAAAAAAACACAAATAAATTTAAACTAAAAAAAAAAAAAAAAAAAAAAAACTATAATAATGTCTATTAGTTTTAACGACTCTTTGAAACTAGGTAGTAATAACTTGTAATAAATAATAAGTGTATAATAAGTCTTCTTCTTCTTCTTCTCCTTCGCCTTCTCTCCCAACTATTTGGGGTCGGCCAATAAGTGTATAATAAGTCAAGACAGAAATTCAACGACTCATTCTAAGATGCTTTTAATACTGTTGGTAAAAATAGATCAATATAGTTGAATGGAGATAAAAACAATTATAATAGGTAACTAGTGAGTAGTTTCTTATAACTATTTAACACTTTACAATATACACTATATATTATTCACTATATCTTCCCACAGAATATATTATAATTTGATAATAATAAATGTGCACCTATTATATTTTATTACCAAAATGATTAAAGGTAATTAAAAAAATAATTAAATGTCCTGTATTCAAAGCGTATACCTGCACAAACTATATAATATTACACTATAGTGAACTCATAGATAATTTACAATTTATATTTGATACACCTTATCACACGTTCCTGAAAACGGTTACCTAAAGTAATTATTTTTATTCTATAAATTCTCCCTTCATATCATATATATATATATATATATATATATATATATATCACTTTTTTCGATCTTATTTATTCGTTTTTAGAAAATTCGTCGATATATAATATTATATCTTCTAAGTTCTTCTTCTCCTCTGCCCTCTTTACCAAATATTTAGGATCAGCCACCATGGTCTTCAATTTCCACAGAACTCGACATCCCGCATCCTCCTCACTTATACCCGCCCACCACATCACTCTCTATTACATTCTCCTACCTAATTTTTGTTCTTCCTCTCTTTCCTTCAACTTAAATTCCATTTACTACTATTACTGCTTTTGTCTCATTCCTCCTTATAATATAACCCTAGCCATCTCAATCTATTCTCCCTTATTTTGTCCACTATTGAAGCCACTCCTTTACTTCTACTATTTTCGTCTCTCTAGTCCCTCAACTCATCTATCTTGATATTCTCATCCCTGCCACACTCATACTCTGTTCTATCTTCCTATCCACTGACCAACACTCCGATCCATATTGCAGACCTCACTACTAGTCTTATAAAATTTGCATTTTATCTACTTGGGATTTTCTCGTCGTACGAAATACCTGACGCTTGTTTCCACTTTATTCACCTTCACTTAACCCTATATTTGATATCTTCCTCAAAACCTCCATTCTTCTGTAGAACAGATCCTAAACACTTGAATATCTCAACGTCGTCCACTATATACCTACACAACTTCATAACTTGCCTATCCTTATTCGCTCTATAAATAAAATAAATCGTATAATTATATCAATAAAATGAATATACTTTAAAAATGTTTAATAAACTCACCAGGGGCCATTTAATGACCACTATTTTAATGGTACTGTGTATATAGTACGGTATTAGTGATACAGAGATATCTTGTTTCGAAACACTTATTTCCATAACGGTATTAGAACGTGCATATCCTATAAATTTCTATTACTTGCAGTATATCTTGGTCCAGGGATGACGTCACACCATAAAGGTTTGTTTTCCGTAATAAAACCATTTGCATTTATCTTCTATCCTAATTTAAATCGTAATAACTCTCCATTTTATATACTATATACAATTAATTTTCTTTAGTATAATATTCAATAAATACTAAAAAAATAAAATAAGTTTTTACTAAAAAAAAAAAAAATGTCATTTTAAGTTGTTAACACGTTTAAGCAATATTTAAATATTTTATGTTTTGGAATCTCTGATCATTTCATGTCATAACTATCACCCACTACTAAGATGTACTGCAAAATATGTTTACAAAATTCAGGTATCGCGAACAGGGCCGTCCCGAAGAAAGATTTATTTTTTGGGGTGTGTGGGAGGGGGTGGGTGAAAATTGTGATAAAAATAATATAATACTCAAAAAAAAGTAAACATTTTTTCCAATTTACCGACTAAAATAAATAATTCATAGTTTGCCAACTTAAAATACGCTTTATACAAAACGTGAATAAGTGAATAAGGAAAAACAAAAAAGACCAGCGAATTTTCGACTTTATTTTACCGACTGAACTTCATATTGTCGATTGCTTTCCAAAGTTGGAGGTGCGAGACATCTCCCCTCATGGGACGGCCCTGCTCGCAAGGATATAATAAACACATCATATGCACAAATTAATTTTGATTTACTCGTCAGTGTTATGGTTGCTCTGTATTCTACTCACTTGTAAACTCTGCTCCGTAGAAAATGTACAAGAACTATTCCAGCTCGCCGAACTATTTCGCGACGGACACCTCTTGAACCACCTTCAACCGTGCCACATGATCGTTCATCTTGTTATTCGGTTTTGCCGATATCTGCAAAAAACATAATCAAAATAATAATTAAAAACCGGCAAATCGTTATACATAATATATCGCAATTACGATTCATTAAAATTTCGTTTTTTATCGATTTCCACAGACCTATACATATAATATATGTTATACCAGTTTAAGTGCAACACCTGTTGGCTGCAACTCCTTGTAAGTGAAAATTAATTTATACGAGACTATATTTTGTAAGTTCAACACTTTTTGAGTGCGAAACCTTAAATTTCGAACTTCGATTGAGGGTGACACCTTGTAAGTTTAACTTTTGTTGAATATACAACACCTCATTACCTATAGTTGAATTACTTTTGCTATTCGTATACATCATCGGTTTGTGTATTTTATCGGAAATAATATTGCTGATTAATTAATTTTTTTAAATATTCCGCTTACGGCGGACACTGGCGTTCGCTTTCTAGAAGATAGTTTCTAGATAGTCGTTCACATCCTAAAGTGTTTCCGATGAATAGGTTGACAAAATAAGTAATCCGAAAATTTATCCAACTTACAATCCTACGCTCGGTTCTCGTCTGAGTGTAACAGGTTTTACTCAACCTCGATATAAATTTGATCAAAATCGTAGGAAATATTTACCGTTAAATATAACATTATAAAATAAAATAGAATATAATATAATATAGTAGGCAAGTACTTCGCACACATAAGAAGTCGCTCGGACTTTTCGTTCTGAAATTTTTATACAACCATCGTAGTCGGGCCAATATGTTCGAAAGTCCAATTAAACATCGTAAATTGTATCATTGTAAATTAATTTTAAATTGTGAAGAATACTACGCAAGTCCTACGATTTTAAATTCATTACTATGAGATATAAAAACTATACAGTATGGGTAGGAATGCGCTATGAATCAGCGGGAAAAACATAAATAGATGCTTAATACGGACTCTTCATAGGATATTATATAGGTGACGCATAATTTAATGAAATAAAATATGTAGGTAGGAACAAAATTTAATTCAAACAAACGAAAAAAAGATGATAGGCAAATATATAACGACTTCGGATATTGGATAAAAAAAAAAAAAATCGCAAAAAAAACAAATAGGCGGAGTGGGATTTGAATCGGTGTACCCGTATCGAAAGTTCGTCGACGTTCCCATTAAGCTACAGTGTTCGAAATTTCTTGTATTTTAACTACTCAGATAACGGACGACACCGTCGCGTATATTGAAAGATAATATATATATACGTGTTTTCGGAACAATTGTCGGTCGAGGACGAACGGTAGACAAAGAAACGTCGTCATAAAAAGGTCTTCAAAGGTCGCTAAAGCCGATTTCGGAAGTTCGGGGCGATATAATACCACGACGGGGGAGAACGTCGGGTGATAGATAACGAAAATCAGTGAGTTGGAAATCGTATTTTTTCTTTCCGGAGCTCGGAGAAAAGGTGAAAACGCAGAGGAACGAAAAGCGTAAAAATGTCAAAACGACCGGAAAAGAGTTTAAAAACGATAACGGTAAAAGAACACGCGTCGAGCTTCGGCGAAAACGGGCCGGGAATTTTCTCATGGAAAAAACGCGTAAAAAAATAGTTAACGTTTCATATATAATAGATTATACTATGGAAATTATATAGGGGTCAACGTCGTATTATCACAGTTAGACATGGATGAATATAAATAACTAGGTGAACGCGATAAACATGTGAATTAGTCTACTAAAAACCCGTTTTGACAGATATATATAAAAAAAAAAAATAATAATAAAAAAATGATCAAAATAAATCGAAGTGAACGCGCGTGATAACGACGATGTTTGTTTATTATACACCGTGTATAGAGTAGGTACTGTTTTTTTTTTTTATTCGCAATACAGCTTCGCCGCGGGGCCGCGAAATCAAATTTTAAAAATGAACCGTTGGATCATCTGTTTAATTAGGTATACTTTCTTCGCTCGTTTTACGACCAATATATATATTTGTAGATAATTATTTTAGACATTATTATTATTATTATTATTATTATTTTGTAACTTTGATGAGCGTTTCTATGCAAACCCGTTATTCGTCCAAATGTTAATATTATAGCGGTACATCGGATAATAAACGACAAATATTAGTTGGTATGTATTATTGCCGGTCGTCGGGAAACGTCTGCCGACGATAGTGAAACCGCTTACTGACGAAGATGTTAAACAAAAAATTCAGTAAGATAAAAAAACACACACACACACACACACACACACACACACACATTATACACGATCCGGAAATCAAAATGCACGCAAAATTCACGACGTTACGCCATATATATAATTATTATAGATTTATGCGCGATACCCAACTCGATATTTTTAACGACTTCCTATAACGAGAATCTGATTATTGCTACTTTTTCGTTGTTGTTATTTGCTCGTTTTATTATATAATTTCGAAAAAAAAAAAACCCCCCACCGAAACTGTCAATTATATTACAGTTAAAAGACTTATATAGAGTGAACAACCGCCTGATCTGAAAGTTGAAACTGATTTCGGAGAGGTTGACCGAATGAGAAATTAACGCGAAAAAATGAACGACAATTAATATACAAGCAAATATAATCATATAAATTTACTAGTTATTGAAAAATCCACAATTTACACCTGCAGTTAATCAATTGTATTTCACGATTTTCACTCCATTATCGTTAGGTACTTACATTGAAAAAATAATTCGGAAAAGCACACGAAATATTTCGTATTAGGTATTAATTAAGTCTGTACTTTTACTGAATACCGCATATACGTACTTGTGAACGTATAGCATAGAACTTTCAAAATTTGTTAGTTTTTTTACACTATACATTTAGAACTCAAATTAATCTGCTATAGTTTTACACAAATATTTGTCGAAACGTAATTTTTTAACTAAAACCAAACTAATAGAATTGTCAAACAAATTTCAAAGACCAAATAGCTCAAAAAAAAAAAATTTGTTTCGATAATATTTTTCTCTGTGGGAACGCGATAATACAAATATTCGGCAATATAGCACCAAAACCAGCAGCCAAAACTCGGGTATTATAATATGGAATAAAGACCCGTCGCAGTGAGTCGCAAGTGTCTTATTTATTGCTAAAAAGTTACGCTGATTAACTTTAATCCGAGTTCGGACGATCGGTGGTACTATCGTGCGAGATTGCGACGTGTTCGATAATATTATTATCATGTTTTTCGTGATAATAGTATCTATAATAGGCATACATAGAGTTTACCATAGGGTTTCGCATAGGTCGTCATACTATATATAAACATATTTTTTTTTTATGTACGTTATTTTACGAACGCGTCCGCGCGGGGAAGCTTTTCGTGCGGAAAATTATAATTATTACCATATTCGAATCACGTGCGTTGTTCCCGATACGGATATATTGTAATTACTGTTATAACGTGGATGTGTTCAATAAAAAATATATGTATAAAACCCATCGGTTGTGTGAAGTATTTAATCGGCAATGAAAATGGTATATAACACTACGTAACCGCGGTATAGCTGATGATTAGACACGAACTTGTGTGTTCATATATAGATACCACACTCGCGGGCGAGGCGACCGACCATTGCGACGGCGCGGGTGTAAATTATTAGAAAACACAAGAGTGCTATATCGGCTGCAGATCGTGTACGCGAATGTGAACACGTTTATATCTATATAATCTATATCGTCATAGGTATATTTTTAACAATAATATTACGTAATGTGGGTGGAATTGTAAAAAAAAAAAAAAAAAACGATAAGATGATACGCGTATTATGAAGGATGAGAATTTTTTTAATAGAAAAATTTCCATAAAACTTGTCAAATAATTGCTCTTGTTCGTTTAATTTGAACACTTGGTACGAATAATTTCGCCAAATTCGATTTTTTTATTTTTAATTTAAACGATTACAAAATAAGGCGCATTTTCGTATCCGTAAAAAATGGAGTCCATATTATTATTCCGTTAATTACACTGAAAAGTAAAAATCTAATCTATACGTCTACCTATTCTTATCTAACGAAAGTTAAGTAAATAATTATTTTTTGTTTGTATTAAATATAACTAAATTACACTGAGAATGTTGTTACACAAAGTTCTACATAATATTCTCTGAAATTAATACATACTGGAGTTAATTCAGTACACTTTTGTCAATATTCTATCTGCGAAAATTTTTCACATTTTTATTCATATTGTAAATAACTAATTATCAATACTATTTGAATAAGTGAACCTTATTTAAAATTTATTATGCATTTTTTCAAAACTCTAAAAAGTTATACCTGCGTAAAATATTCCATACTTAAAAACGGTATATATACTGAATAATTAAAAAAAAAAAAAAAACACGAGATATGGAACGTTTTTGTAAGAACTCGCACAATATGTATAAATAATAGTATGATACATGTTGTTATTTTTTTTATTTTACAATACTCCACACAAATATTGATGAAAAATATCTGCTTCCCCTAGCCCGCATTTAATGAATAACTTCACCATCGGAGAGAAGATTGTTTGCGCATCTTTTTACAATTTACATATATATTCGTCGCGATTAAAACTTAAAACGTGATATCGAAGTATTTTATCCATGCCCAATCATTGCATATTATCAGATAAGGTTTTTTTTTTTTTTTTTTTTTTTTTTTTCATTACTGTTAAACGTGTTTATGTCGACTTGTATATTTCATCGATTAATCAATTATTATCTACAGTGATCGGAATGTAATGTATTTTATAAAATGTAGAATACATATGGATATTTCGTAGATCTAATCTGACGCGGTATTTGTATCAAAAATAAAGTATGAATCCGATAATACCGAATGTAGAGCGTAAAAATTGACACGCTTGTTATATACGTATGTACGTATACACCTATATCATATATCTGAATTAAATTGCGGTCGTCATCTGCTGATACGATGGGTAAATATGTTTTAAAATTGAGTGATAAATTTCACATTAATAATAATATGTTGTCACTTGCAGATTATGTATGAAAGGAAATAATATGAATAAAATATCGAAAATTCATTCTTGAATCCGTTCGATTGTTTCCCGACGATGGAATAATTTCATTCGTTTTCCATTTGAAATAAATCATCAATATCATGGTGTGAACAAAAAATGGACCGAGCAATCATTTGTAATATAAAATGTAATTTTCGATTTTTCGGATAATGATACATGTACTTATTTCCTTCAGCGATGCTTATAATATTATCATATATTATATTATAATACCTACCAAGATACACGCTTTCGAATATAATATACAAGCCTCCGTTTCGTTAAAATATATGGTATTATTTCCATACCTAATAAATATAATAAAAGGTACCCGTAAAAAATATCCATATACAAATAAAATTATCGCTTAAAAATTATTCGGGAAAAAAATATCTAGAAATAATGTACATACCTATACGAAAATAAGTAAGTTTTTCAACGTAATGTGTACAAAAATAGTGATAAAAATATCTGGATGTCTAGTATCTTTAAAAAATATATTGATATTTTGTATTTCATTATTATTTATGTTACCTATATAAATTCACTCCGTATTATTATTATTATTATTATTTTTTTTTTTTTTGTTAGAACATTAATGCTGTATTGTATTATAATTAATTGTACATTGGGTCCGTTCTGTTCTCTATAAGTAAATAAATAAATAAATAAATAAATAAGAAAATGATTATTGATGAACTGTTTTTAAAAATATTTGTTGTTAAATTGTCAAATATTTGCCTATATTATGTTGGATATTTTATAGAAAATAAATAGTTATCACATCAAAGTGTATTATTTGTAAAAAAAAAATATATATCAATTTGACAAATCAACTATATATTAGGTTAAATAATTATTTATTATTTAGTACGAGTATTTAGTATCGCATGAAAATGAAATTAAATTCGGATACCTACTTTTTTATTGTGAATACATTTTTAAGGGTATTTTTATTTTCCAAGTATACCTACGTTTTTTATGAATACTTTTTAAGGACGTTTTCGTTCCTGACTTCATAAAACATAAATTTGTTCGTCTTAGTATATACACGTATGTTCATCTTTGTGCATACTTACTACATAATGTATCGTATTTATTTTGACGCGATAGATATCGAAAAATCTCCTAGAGATAATCGTTTGGGCGGAGTAGTATACGATTTTTATCTTTTTTTGGATTTTTTCGTGTTTTTTTTTTTTTTTTTACATACCATATATACATATAGTTTGCGGTTATACTCACAAGTATCGAAATGTGTAATGTTTGAGCGTACAATACAGCGTACGCACGACGAATTCGGTAGAATCAAAAAATATTCTCGTTTCGAGTTGAATAATCGGGTAAAATAATATACTCGACGGCGGGGTCGTCGACTGTTCAACAAACGAGAGGTTTGAACCGAAATCCGAACGTCACGCGTTACGTCACTGAAAACGGCCGTATAACCACCGTTTGTATACGCCACGTTATTGATGGGCTTTCGTCTATTCAATTGCAAAACGTACCCATGCGTTATTATACTATCAAACAGACCTACCAAGATGTATATAATAATAATTAATTAATCGCTGGATATATTATTATTATTATTATTATTATTATGCAACTGACCCGGTCAAAATATATTAATGAAGGCAGGAGGTACCTAATATATAATACAAAGTATTACATCTACTCATTGCGGTACACCTATATAGAAGAGATCGACGTGTTCGATCGTCTCCGGCTTTATACCGACTGACCACCAATTCATACACTGCAGGGTATTCGGTTAAAACCACCAGGCCCGAAGCCGAAAATATTTTAAACAATATACACTGATTGACACGAAGAATATAAATCAATATATATATATATATATATCGTATATTATTTATATTGTATATATTTGATTACCTATTTAATTGTACAACCATGGCGTTAAAAATCTCAAATTAAATTATTATACATTTTTCGACCTATTAAAAAATACGCATCCGAACACTAATAATCGATGGTAATACATTGTAGGGGGCTACAAAAGGCCGAGTCTCCGTACGTACGTAAGAAATTAAAATAAGTCTCCTATATGATATTTTATTTGCAAAAATACGCCGATACGATCAAAATTGGGTCAATATTATTATTATTATTATTATTATTATTTTTTTAACATTTTACAAAAAGTATAAATTGGAGTTTTATTATATGTTTAATTTAATCTATTAATTATTTTATTTATACCGGTCAAGGTTAATTTAAGCCGTACATAGATATTATCTTATTTCATAATTAAATAGAATCGATTTTTGTAATTCACGAACGGGGTGGGGGGGTTTTTTCCACTTGTATTTTTTTTTCGGACAACATTCGGGATTTGGTATATTTCGATTTTTCTCACGTGTACGATCCTGGAAAATTTACCTTTAAATTAATTAGTATTTCATTTGTCTTTTAAATTTAATTGAATCGAAATTTGTACCCGCAGTACTCATTATTGAAAATACCGATCCCGAATATTGGAATTTGTTTTTATACAATCGAAGCGTTTTTTGAATGCATTTTTAACATATTAGACCATTTTAGGCTTTCAAGGATTCATAATAGAACGTTCAAAAGTTTATAAAGACGAGCGTTATTATAATATATATAGTTTCCCTATATAGTCACTTTTTTTTTCGCATTAAGTCCTGGGAGTAATATTTACCATAATATATATTCTAATTATTATTATACGAATTTGTTCGCACAGGTTATAAATACAATATATAATAACACAATACTGTTTCAAAAGATGTTGACAGCAGACGTCAATTATTTACCGTACACCCTATATATATATATATATATATATATATATATATATATACTATAAATATTTGTCCATGGGTAGATATATAATACAATAATAACACGACCGTTCCAAAAGGTGTCGACGGACGTCGATTTATCACGTCGCAGATGACGTTTATATACCGGTGCCGACGAAGCTGTATTTTCTTTTGCTCTGGACCATTATATATACTATCTGCTCTAGGCTCCGTCGTTAAATTCACGCTTCGAGCAAATAGCGTGTGTTATACGTACTGTTATGCGTATTATTATGGTAGTGCGTATATATTACCTGGTCATCGACGATAACCAGAGCATCGCGGTATGGGACATATGTGTGGGCCCGTAAGTCGTAACTGTTCATTTTCCATTTTCCGTCACCGCGGACCCCTGGCCGCCCCTGTGTGTAAACGCGAGAGATGCCCAATAATATATTATTATTATATTGCCTATATATATTATTATAATAATACAAATTGCTCGCCGATGACTATACCCGAAATTACGAGGAAGAAAAAAAATCGTAATATTTATATATTTTACAACCGTTCCGTTCTGTCCGGTGGTCATTCGTTTGTACCTCGCCTTACTCATACACACCTAGAGATGTAATAGCTTGAAAATTTTCATTTGAAAATTTTTTTTTTCACTGAAATTTTCTGAAAATTTTCAATAGTCGAAATTTGAAAATTTTTATTTTTATATTAAAAAAAAAAAATTAAATATATTATACATTGAAAGAAAAAGACTGAAGCATTTTTTATCTATCTATATAAGGTCAAACATTTATATATATATATATATAGTAATATAATTATTCTATAGCTCAACCTTAAAAATTTTCGAAATTTTCAACGTTTTGAAATTTACATCACTATATACATACCACGTCATAATAATACGTAATCTCAGATTCCCGGACTGCCGTTTGTACACAATATGACACGTCAGAAATGTGCAGAATTATGCAAGGACAACTCCTTAATCTTTAATACACTTAAACATATTATGACGAACGGTTTGCGGATAAAATTATTTTTCTTAAAAACGTCCTACACTATATTCGCTTAAGGGTTAATTATAACTATTATCAATTATGCCATCAACAATGACCACATTGATTATTAAAGGTGTGTATAATGAAATTGAACTGAATATCAATACACCCCAAAAACAATAAGTATTATATTTACAATATTCGAAAAGATTTTCTTTTTAAAATACCGTATCGAAATCCTTTACAATAATATTGTGTTTAAAATCTAAAATATATAAAATGAAATGTTAAAAATTCAGAATCCAAAAATATTAAATTATACTCAACTCAAGTTTCTGCCATCAAACAGGTACGCTATATTTTAACACTTGAAATTCGGCTAAACTTACCCTATTGGTTATGTATTGTGTGTGTATATGTAACTAATCGTTCGACGAATGCATTATTTCTGAAGTAAATACGCTGCTGCACTCGGAAAAAATAATACGTTTTGACAGACATTTTAACCGCTCCACGTCTAAACAAATACTATACTAGGTATGTAATCATTTTCAGTTTGACTAGGGTTTTTTTTTTTTTTTATCATTTCCACGTATATTTAAAATTTTATGTTTATAATTTTACGAAAATACGACCGTAATACCTATTATGAGGAGAACTCGAGAAAAACGAGTATATGAAATAGAATGTATAAATTATGGATTTTTTTTTTTTTTTTTGTAAAATGGCACTTACCCAAGTCTGTTAAAATTAGGTTACGAGCATAGTTAGGTTATGTTAGTGCGGAATTATTTTTATTACGTCGATTGCGAAAATCTTTTTGGTTCGAAATTCCGCGAGAAGACAACAGCGCAACATATACGTACAAACCGTTTACTGAATTTAGATTCAAAGCGAAGCGAAGAATGTATTAGTTTTATGACGATGGGTTTTTTTTATGTGTGTATATTTTTCGATTTTCGTAGTTTTCTTAAGCGTG
Source organism: Gnaphalium uliginosum (assembly GCA_963930675.1). NCBI lineage: Eukaryota > Viridiplantae > Streptophyta > Magnoliopsida > Asterales > Asteraceae > Gnaphalium > Gnaphalium uliginosum. Next base: position 41,168 of record CAWVNS010000099.1, read on the forward strand.
AAAAATCTCTTTTTAACGGATGTATTTTATAAATGTATGGAAAATAACAAAGTTTTCATGGTAACTTATTTTTAATTTTTTTAATTGTATCGCACTTACCGAATACAATCGTTTATCTTTGTTTCGAAATTTTAAATATTAAAAATACTGTACTATATATACTAGCTGTCAGAGAACCGAAGAGAATAGACCAACTTCAATTATTTGTATATCCGACATCACTGTTTACGGACACTGATTCAAATCTATATTAGAAATATTATGCTATTTGGAGACATTACTAACGCGGATCCGATATGTGCTTCACTGTTTAATTTTGCTTTTTGTAAATTGAATTTTTTTGTATAAAATAAAATGCATGTTAAATATACGCTATTTCAATGTACATTTCAATTTTGATCGATATGTCTTTATGTCACTTGTTTTTTTTAGACTGTATAGGTATTGTAAAAATTCCAATTTCTGAAGGAAAAAAAAAAACGCGTCACTTACGCCAATTATTTACACCCGTTAACAGTCGAATTTCCGTTCGATCGTATAATACGAATATGTTATTAATCACGCGAAAACGTGAATTTCAATCACTCTGTATACACACTTTAGTGTTATAGATGATATCGTCAATGTAGACGAAACGGTATATTCGTTCTCCGCGCGTAAACCCGCGGCAGTAAATTCCGAATAAGTAAAAACTAGTCCTTGGATTTGGTAAACTATTTTTTTCTACGAAATATATCTAAAAAAAAACAACAACAACGGTATAGGCATATACTTTCTACACACGAAGTGTTTTTTTTTTTTTTACTTTATTATTATTGTTATTATATATATTGTTAACACTCGAATGTATAAATGTGTATATTGTGCTATCGCAGGAAACGCGTAGTCCGTCGCTGGCCAATTTCACCTATGCGCTCGGGTCATATTATTAAAACTTTGTACATATACTCGTATGTAAAAAAAAAAAATAATAATAATAATATAACGGACGAAGAAAGATCATAAAAGTCACTGTCGAAAAACCTTATTTCGGCGTCGGATACATAATACATATATTATACCTACTGCTCGATCCGACAACGATATAGATAAACGAGTATATGCTTAGAGAGATTAAATACAAAAGATAACATTATTTTTATAATCTATATGGACCATATAATAATATCAGAGGTTTCCAAACTTTGTGTACAATGCAAATACGATAAATGTATTGAAAAAATTCAATTTTCGTCATTTAATTAACTATATATACGTTCTGTCTGTACATTGATAGGAAATGCCTATACCTTATTGTATATGATTTTTTAGTTTTAGACTTTATTACGGTTAATCGTTATCCAGACGATATTTGTGCATGAATGTAAATACGTATGTAAATTCATTGTCAAAATAGTTTCTGTCGATAAAATATGGCATTATATCGTTTTTAAATCTAAATTATCTGTGGCCCGGCTAAGGAACCTTTGATCTAATATACTCGATGCTGATCCACAGCCATGTATAATATAATGCGTACGTTTTGTAACAACATCATGGCCAAAATCGTATATTTTAATCCATTTCGTCGCATTATTCTCATTCGAATTTAAATCACGACAAAAACGATTAACAACCGCACATCAGTTATCATTCATTGTTATACGTATATATAATATCAAACGTGTATATTTTTATTATTGTTTAAAAAAAAAAAATTTTTTTTTATTAGTAAAATATCGTTTTTATGATAGTATATTATATAGATACCAATATATAGGTATACTTATTGGTATACTGGCTGGGCTGTTTCGATATAGCTGGTTAGCTATATAAACGCGGTAACCCTCCAAAGTATGTGAATCACAAAAATTTGATTTTTACACCTCGCGCATTTAATTTTCATTATACGTACTCAATGGGCGTAAATTCTGGGATAGGTGTGGAGAATTTTTATTTTCTAATCATTCTAATATGAATATTACAGTTTTGAACGTATAATATTTTATTCGAATTTCTCATGTTCACGTTTGTATATATATAATATTTAGTTATGACTAATATTATTATAAATAAAATTGAACGTACAAATTATTATTAGGTACACTTAACTATCCATACTTGATCAATATTTATAAACGGACTACTAAAATATATAATTGGGTAGCTGAATGTTTTAAGTTCCGGTAAATGTATAGTTATAGTGATATAAAAACAGACACGTCATTATAATGATAAAGTCAATCTACTAAAAATATTGTTTTATTATATAATAATATTGTTCGGAATAATTTTTCTTCGTTTTCTTTAATTTTATATTAGATATACCTTATAATCTAGTATAATCTAATATCAAAAATAATACCTACCCTATAGTGCTATTTAATTAATGTTATTGAAAATAAAATTGGATATGGTACATAATATAAATAATTGATTATATTATGTATTGAATGAATATAATGAATGGTCCAGTTGCATTTATAATTTTTTCATATAGCATTAATAAGTGTCTATTTATAGAATACACGAGTTTTAACGTAAATACCATATGTAGGTACCCACTTTAATCGGCATAGCATCATTTTTGAAATGATAAAAACACCAAAACGTAATCATTTAATGGCATATGATGTATACGTACACACTTTTGTTTTTTCGGATATCGCAATTGAATAAGTTCAAGAACAATGTAGGTACCTACTCGTGTATATTGTAATACGTCTTGTAATTTGTGTTTCTATGAAATCCGGGGAAAGTTAAGTCTTTTTAGCGTCACAGATTACGAACACTTTTTGTATAAAATAGAAACAATCGTAGAAGTGATATAATATGTCATGTTTAAAACATATTATCGTGCATCGCAACCCCAGTTATTAAAATGTATTTTCGTCATATTTTTTATACCTGATATAGTTATATGACCAGTGGTGGATGGGGTGGGGTGGGACGCGGGGGACGGAGCACCCCTTCATTTTTTTAATGTTTAACAGCGTACCCCTTTATTTATTCATCCAGGAACGCAGGGGACGCAGTGTTCGTTTTAGCTCGAATTTAACATTTTTTAAAAATATAATTTTTCTTAAGAAAAATAGTGAAATCACGAAAACCAATAGTTTTTGTCCTTATTGCATAATAGGTTTTGGATAAAAAAAAAATCACAATTTTGAATAGTTAATTTTATTAAATAATATTAGAATCATAATTAATAAATAATCTTCATTATCCGCATGAATGGCTTAAGCCTAAAAATATGGTGAAATATTGGCGATATCAATGCACCACCGATAAATTTCTGTTATTAGGTAGTTGTTTACATTTAATTTTATCGGTGGAATAATATGGTTTACGTTCTACTTCCACTACTGATCACTATGTTTTGGATATTTGTTGTCGTATAGTCATTTTTATTCAGATTTCAGTTTAGGCATAAGAAGTTTAATGGGAGTATACGCTTTTTGATAGAAAAATTCATTGTAGTTGATACTTTAAAGAAGACAATTTTCGATATATTCCAGTAGGTAGTTTACTTACGTGAACAATAGAAATCTATACCAAAGGTGATCATAAATTGTTATACATAAGAAATTATTAATGACAGAGACTTGAAATGTATACACATTGTGTACAATAGCATTGACAAATTGACGTATTGACGTGTAATTAACAGGATACAATTTTCAAAACTTTTTGACCACTTATTAATAATTTATAAAAAAAATAATAAAAAAACTACATTTCGTTCTACATATATAGGTACAACTTCCTTGATGATTAATTTAAAAGAAATAAATGTTAAATTTTTTTTAACAGCGGAATGATTTCTCAAAAAAATTTTTTTTATCTGATAGGTAAGTGTCCTAGAACGCTGATTTTTTAACTAAGGCCAGAGTCCGTCCTTATTTTTTTTCCCAACTCAACCACTGTATATGACATGAAATTATCAATGTTAGACGGATGACTTGAACATAACAAAATATAATATTGTGATAATATCTATTAGTGGACGAATAGATTCGTTTATTCAACTATACATCATTATTCGTTATATTATATTAATATAATATATTATCGGTTGTAGCGTGCGTTAAAGTCGACAATGTAAAATAGTATAATATATTATATTATATATTATTATTATGGGTGTGAACACTATAATAGGAGCTGAGAACTACTCGAGAACTATTATGACTTATTGAATCAATTTGGTAAACATAACAATATAATTTAGATTCATTTCAAGTTGGTATCATTTTCATTCATTTATTTTTTGAACCAATGTTTGTATAATCATATTATAAAATTTATATATATTTTTATTTTATTATATTATTTTTATTTTATATTTATTTACTTATAGAAACAATAAGTGTTATTTTACAATAAAATATTGAATGCACTAAAAATATTGATTAATATTACTAGGTTTATATTATTAAATAGATTTATTATTCTAAACAGTCTGCTGAATACCGATAGTAAATATGCCTTAATAGCTATGAAAAAGTATACTGTTATATATGTATTCTGTATAAAAAAGTAAAATCGGATACTTAAAAATGAAAAAAGACCAGAAAGACTACAAAAAAAAAAAAAAAAATCTAAAAAATTATTCGTGTAACTTAAAAGTTCAATTTTCCTTACTGTTTTTCTATAATAATATTATATTATGTAGGTAACACATTTGTTTGTTGTAGTAAAATTTTTTTCTGTCATCAACGTCTCGCTAATCATATTCACAGCGACAGGATGAAAATAATTATACGTTATAACAAATTATAGTGATTTCAGTAACGTTAACTTTTAGCACTATAACTTATTACAGCTATCGTGTTTATCAAAAATTCTAGCTTCCAGTGTTCTAGTTTTTGATGTATATTTTTGTAAAATATAGGTACGCATATTATTATCTTCGATAGGTATTGAAGATGTATTTCTGACTGAAATATGTTTGTACTTGAGGTAAAAATATATATAATATACTAAATTTTCTTCCGGGTCCTCAACATTGCTAAATACGATTATAATTAAACTCGAATGTTGGTAGGTATACCTGTCGAGTCCTTATTTACTGCAGTACATACCTATAACGCTTCTGGATAATTTAAAATTATTTCCACCTAAAAATATATACATTTTAATTTGTTTACTGCAATTTATACATAGAATAGATATATAATATAATTGTGGAAATAGGCATAGATATACGTACTATTTAACTGTATAATGGGAATCGTAACGAATTTAAGTTCTATGAACTATAGCTATAGGTAGTAATAAGTGTGAATTCCGTGTGAAACGAGACGATAATATAGATAATATATAATGATAATAATGATTATTCGCTGTAGTAACTATCGAAATTAACCAATTTTTCTACAATAAATGAAGTGTCCAAATTTATAAAAAAGTAATATAAGAAAATCAATTACCTGTATTAATATATGCAGTATTTATACTGTAGGTATAATGATGCTGAATGGAATACATTTTCCAAAATATATGTTTTATTAATATTAAGAAAAACAACTTATTTGTCAAAAATATAAATTTCGCAATTGATCGGCTTTGGAGATTGAATTTATGGATACTATTATTATTCGTTAATAAATATCAAAATTTTACACGTTAAATAATATTATACCGGTTTGACGTTTATAATTATTACTACTATTTTATTATCTTGCGTATTTGATTAGAAATGAAATACCAAAACGTCGTATTAATTTTGTTTTCTTCGCAAAATGTATTTGATCATATATGAGTAGAGAAAAATACAAAAGTCTTATTAGAAAGTAATTCATCGTTAAGTTAGATAATAAATTTTATATTAGTAAAAATATAATTATAGATAATATAGACTACAGTTTCATATAGATACATTTATATTATAAGTCATCGTGTATCAAATATCTGTTATTGATTTCAAATGTACATTATATTTCTTTAAAGAATTTTTTTTATTATTTTAAATAATGTATCCTGGCGGGTATTTATTTTTAAAAATCTGGGAAATATTATCGACTATACTTCTTAGCCGTTATAAATTTAAATAAATATTATTTATTTTCTATAACAATATATGGATAAAATACCTATACCTATATTATTACAACATATTTTTACATACAAATTAGAATTTTTTTTTATAAAATCGACAAAATACCGAAATTGAATAACTATATAAGAAGAAGTTCCAATAATATTTGTTTAAGATTTTAAAAATGGTTTGGTAAAATTTTTATTAACTAATCTGTCCGTACATCCAAATACAAACCGTTCTGTTTGATTACATTTTTCATTCTTATATTCGTATATTATCTCTATCACACCTTTACTAGAATATAAAAATGACTTAAAAGAAGACCACAATCATTTAGTATTTAAATATTTTTTTTTTTTTTTTTGCGTATTTATATTTAAAAATATAAAGTGCAAAAATAAAAATATAACTTGTAGGTCACGTAACATTTTTAAGGCTAGTTTAGAGGTAACTATATAAGGCCTAGCTGCTTGTATACTTATAATACTTGGAAAATAATTCTAGCGTGATACATCATGATTGCAGGATTTGGTGTCTATATAATGGAGAACCTATTTCCAAATAATATATCGACCTAGTCCTGATCATTTTAAATTTTCCCACGTACCTAATAATGCTACATACATAATGGACGTAAATTTAGGTCTAAGACAGTCATAATATGGTTACTGAGTATTAAAAAGTGTTTGCCATTTTTATATGTATTTTATTTATTTATTTCTATGTAGTTACTCGTATATATATATATATATATATGGTTTATTGCGTTTTAATAAGTTTTTATTGAATTATTTATGTTTGAAATAGATTTCGAGAGTACGATTAAAAAATATGGTCCCGCAACATTTTCTTTAAAGATTCTGCACAGTATTTTTGAACGATTCCGCCGTATTGCATTTTCGTTTCGAACTCGGCTAATAGTTCACACACGGTCGACCGGTCAAAATATTAGCAGGTAGTGAAAATAATACTATATTACGAACGCATATTGTGTACGTACTTAAATGTATTAAATGCGAAGCTACCTGTTTATAAAAATAATAATCACTGTTCATCTCGTTAGCGTCGCCCGACACCGGTGATCGATGGAATTCGCCCGACAGCCGATGCTGCTGGTGTAGCAGCTGTTGGCCGGCGACACGTGGCGTTTTCAAAACGCTCCGGACCATGTTTTCCGAAAGGCCGCGGTCGTGTATTTTTTTTTTTTTTTTTTCGAATTTTATTATTACCGTCGTATTATTCGAATATTTACGAACACCAGCGGAATGCAGACGGTGTAAAAACGAAAATTTTTGAAAAAACACATTACCAATGGTACACTATTATAATACAGCTATTATTTAGTCATCTCTCGCACGTCTGACACCGAAGGCGACCGAATTGCGCACTGTCTCCTCATCGTTCCGGTCCTCGCCATCATATTACCGGCAACATCTCCTATCCGATTCCTTTTGGCTATTTTTCGCGCCTCGTTATTACCTTATTGTTATATATTATTATTTCGTTTTTTTTTTTTTTTTTCGCCAATAAAACGCAAGACTGTAATTAATGAACTGTATCTATAAACGGTGTAGTAACTATATAATATAGTATTATACCGCGTGTGGAGATGATAATATTATTGTATAGGATATTATAGAAAATGTGGAAAACACGATATTATTATAAAACATATAGTGCCAAATTTATACGTGTTTTAGTTTATAAAAAGAAAAAAAAACATTTTTGGTGAAAAAAATTAACAAAATGTGTTTTTTTCGTCCCGATTCGTATATAATATGTTTGAGATACGCAAACTCAACATTCAACCATTTAATAATGGATACCTATACGAATATAAAAATCTGTTTAGATTTAACAGTGCAAACTAATATATGTTAATACGATATGATATTGATAATAATTATGATAAAATGACTTTTACTTTCAACTATAAATAATTTTATCACATAACTGATATAACTCATATAGCATGCAGATGATTTCGCATTTAAATTAAAAGCAATTTTTTCATTATGTAACTAATAGTTCAATATTTTTCTTAATTTATAACAAATAATTCTTTATATCTAGTCATACAAATGCGTGTCTTCATATTTATACTACAATAGTCACACCATAATATATATACGCACTTTCTGACGGAATTCCATTAATTTCAGCAAGTACTTGAAGAAAGTTGGTATGACATATTACATATTATGGTATTTTGATTCGTCTATTTGATACTAATATTATTGTTTATATAGGTTTCTTTATACGTATATTTCAACAATTATCATTAAGTTAAGATGTAGAAGAGTCCTAATTAATTTTTTATGTTTTACTATGGATAGCTATATTTTATTAACGGTTTCAAGACTAAAATGTTAACTAAATCTTTAGGTTTGTTTATGAAAACCATCTAAAAAAATGAGAATGTTCTACATAATGTAAAAAAATACCATTGCAGAACCATCTAAAAAAAATGAGAATGTTCTACATAATGTAAAAAAATACCATTGCAGGTTGACTCTTAAAACCACTCCTCTGGACAATTTTAAAATAACACGTTAGAACCCTTTCATTATAATAGCCAGCGAACTGTTATATTTACGACGACATATTATTATAATTTTATATTGACCTTTAACATTGCGAACACGTTTATAAATGCGAGAACAAGATATAATACAGCTATTTCTTAATATGTAACGTTTTGTAATGATCATTCGAGGTGTACAATATTTCACATTTTAGCCGTCGAAATTATAACTATATAATGATACTTAAATAGGTACACATTTAATCTATAGTCACACAACTGTTCAAACGTTAAAATTATAATATTATAATAATGTTGTGAAAGACTGTTTGGTTTGTGATTTATTGATTTCTTTTGTGATTTAGTTTAGATATTTCATAATACAAGTATAACATTATGTAGATCAACAGTCAACATCTAAAACTGTAAACTGTATAAATATAATGTTTTTAATAAATTGTTTAGAAAACTTTATGATTTATTTGTATTAATTGTCATCTTGGCGTTGCAGTTTTTAAGAAACATTTCGAAAACGACGCGCGAACATCAGACGAATATCGTTCCATATAGTATATTACTATTAATGAACGATCGGTTATTTAATTGCAGTATACCTATAAAAAAGAGCAAGTAACAATAATATTAATAATAATTACGTTTCACAATCAGTTCTACCTTATTATACTAATAATAACAACCAATAATAATGACTTCGTGAAATGAAAATATACTTTTAAGGATTTTTTAGTACGCCAATTATTTTGAATTTACTCGTTCGAGTTCCAAATAAAAATTACAATTATATCTATTTCCGTCACACTATATATAATGGGAATATTTTATTTCGCATTGTACGTATAGTTTTATACGTTTTATTGGTATATTATTTTTTTAACTTAGAATCGTAAGGCGAAGGGGGACTATATGAACGTAAAATTATCAACTAACTATAATATTCAACTAGTATAGTTTTTTTTTTTTTTGATTCATGATCTGATTGGTATGTACAAATTATTTAATATTGTAATTTGGAATACAACACCCGACTGGTACGATATGTGATATTTTTTTTTTAAATAATCGGCTCTATATAAATTGGGTCAATGTCTGTAGGTGTTCTCCTTATATTTACGTAATATAATACGGGTATAGGTATATAGGTGCACGGTTTACCGCAAATAACAATATATGTCATAAAAAAGATTATTTTTCATCTTTGAAACTTGACAGCGGTTTTCAATGAGTCAATGAACAATAGGTATAACTAAACTAAATTTTAAAAAATCAAAGTTTAGAAAAACATTTGTACCTACCTATGATGTATTTGTAAAACCTCATTCATCCGAAACATAATTACGATCAGTCAACATCGCCTTCAGTAATAACAATTAATCAACTTGTAAGCTACAAGTGTATTACGATAGTACGACCTATCATGTTCTTACTTCTTAGAAACAATAAACAATATAAGTGTTCAATATTTATTATACAATTAAAATATTGTACGGGTTGTGGCCACTAGTGAATGTTGACGGACAGACAAACATATTACTGTAAAAAACTGTTATTGTGTAATATTGAAGTCCGACTTTGATTTGACAAATTATATATTCCTCGAAAAACAAATATACATATCTGAAAGAAAAATCTACGAGGTTCGGATAACATTGGACATTTTTTACGTATGCTGTATACATTTTTAAATATAAATTTTTTTTCGAACATAATATACTATTATATATATATAGACATTTTGATATTCGAAAGGACTTAAAATGGTTTATAAAAGTTATAAGTATGTATCTATATCGATGGAAATAGGTACCTACTATAATGATAAATAAATGAATAAATATTATCAGCAACCCAAACTCAAATTAAGTTATTAGATTAAAATAAATACCTAAATATAATATTGTATACCTACTGTTTTTTGTTTTGTATTTATTTTTACTAGGTATGTCAATTGTATTCAAGTACAAGTATACAAATTGCATGTAAACTAGATATAGTTAACTAGTGATGGTAAGGCTAATGACGGGCTACAATATTTATAATGAGGTTAATGAGCGTTTATGTCTTGTTTTATGCATTTTAACTAAATTGTACCTACTACAAAACATAGTAAGTAATTGTTACCTCATAAAATTGTACTATATGATAATGCACATAATAGCTTCGTTTTGATAGTAATTTTCAGCAGCTGGCTATCAGATGATATAGTCCAACAAATAATAAGAAAAGTAAAACATTTTAATAAATATGTAAAGTAACTTTTTTGGACTTGATAAAATATGTAACTCGTAAAGTTAATGATACATTTTTTTTTTTTTAAAGTAACTCATTAAAATTAAATTAATTTTAAGAAGTAAGTTACAATTTGACTATTACAAAATCCTTAAAACATAACATCTATAATTAACACTTAATAATGTTTATGGGTCTTGCGCAGGGTTAAAAAATTAGCCCTCTCTAAAAAATGAAATCCTAGCAACCCGCCTGTTCCCAGAAATGCGTATTTGGAATTAAATAATCATATTTTCTATGACATTACGCGTAGGTATCTATATTATGGTATAAAGTTTTTAATTACTTTATTGCTAAAAATGTATTATTATATAATATACTATATTGAATCGAATAATATCGTCATTAATAATTATTATTAGACGAAGTGAAAGACGTTGAGTGAGTGTTTTATTAGTGAGGTTAGATGACTACTATATTATACCGACACGTGCTTATAATTGACTTTTCGTGTTATAGTTTTATATTTTTATTATTCGTATCCATTGTTCGTCAAATGTTTTTAAACGGTATGTTTAGATTTTCAACGAGATATTACATTATCTTAAATGTCAGCTCTATTTTCAAATCCGGTCAGCACTGTTTAAATATAACCACGCGAATTTAACAACGCGGACGAGTTTAATTTGAATGCTTTTTTGTTCGATTACATGGTGATTAAAGCATGTATGATGTATTATACTCATTTAAATTAAATTCGATATACCCGTTTCGGAACTCTAGGACTAGCGTGCGTATATATTGTAAACGGTAATATATCATACGGTTTAGTTCAATTAATCACATTTATACGCGCGTAATAAATAATATCAATATTAAATGTATATTCTTCCATTGGACAACGTGTATCGGCTATAAATTTATTCGTTTGTTATTCGTAAACTAGTATAGGGTAGGTACCATTACGGATTTATTGCATGTTCGACTCTTTTTTTTAAACTATTATGTAAATAAATGATTATTTTACAACAAGTGTGTTCTCTGATAGCGTATTTTCTAACTTTATATTTTTTTTCACAACGTAGGAATGGCGTTGATAGTGGAATTCGCTTTTCTCTTTTCTATCTCTACAATGGTACGATTATAAGCCCATGACACTTTAAACAAAATAACGTTTATATTTTTACGTCTCAGCTATCCCGTTCTAACGTACAAATTCGATACGTCCTGTGCCACTGGCACGAGTATTCCCGACGTGTTGGTGTCAATCATCAAATTTAAATTAAATCTACGCTTGAATGATTTCCAGTCCAAGTGTCTTTTGCTGTTTTATTTTTATTTTTGTTGGAGTCAGGAAGGTATATACGAGTGTAGAAAATATGTAATGATAATAATAATAAGAATGTCTAGTACATAATATAATACAACATATCAAATTGGTCTTATTTCATATATTCATATACAGTTTCTTCGTCAGTAAACATGCTGATGGGTGACGGATCTTGGTGACATGGTGCACATATTATTATAGTTAATGCACAGAGAATTTCGAATAACAAAAACCGTTGTAAAACATTGTACGTCATTCGTAGGTATTAAACTGTCAAAAATATATACTCTTATCGAACTCCGCGTTTATACAGGTACATATAGATAATATGTACGTAGGTAGTGGTTTCGAATTATTCCCAGGACAAGACACCGGGCCAAACTATATAGATATAAAAACATTAAAAACTGTGCTTCATATACTAAAAATCATTATTCTTCAGCAGACAACTAATAAGTAAAGAGGAAATTGTGAAAAAAAAAAGCAATTGTCAACTTGGAAAGATGGACATTTAAATAGAAATTATTGTTTTATTTTTTTTTTTTATTGTTTGACGACAAACAAAATATTATGCATGAATTAAACAGTGGATAATACGGAAGTTTTAATTCCACAATATTCTTATTTGCTGACTTGTCCGAGTTTTTCAATAGACAGGATGTGAACAAGGCTTATTCCTTTATAGTAATTGATATTAAACTTTAAGAAGAATTTTTTTTGCACCGATCTAAACTAACATTTTAATACCACCTAAGGATTCTTTAGTTTATCTTAGATTGTATAGAATCTATTGTTTGCTTTCCAATTTAAATTTGTAGTGAAAACTGAGATGTTAGCACCACAATAATTATTGTTTTTAATGTGAAATTTCGTTTTTAGCTTTATAATTCAAGTAAATAAATCCCTACCGGTCTAATTCCGTTTAATATATTCCGGGTCTCTCTTCTAGTAATAAGTCAAACATTATCAATGGTACGTCAAAAAATCTACCTAAAGTAACGGTCGAATTGAGTGGAAACTAAATGTTCTTATCGATACACTGTTTTTAACGCGGTCTGATAATGCGTCGCTGACCGGTCTATAGTGTTACAGATTTTTGTATGCAACAAGACATGGAGATATATTAAAACGCATTTGTCATCGTTTTTCCAATCGGATTATTTGACTATTGTATTTAAGACTATAATAATTATTATTAGATTTCTATTATTGCTTTTTTTCTTCGATGACTTTCGAAAAATTCTACTCTATCTATATAATGGTGTTGTTGGCCCAGACGAGTATATAATATTATAGGTATCTACTTGTAAAAATATCGACCGCAAATTATTAATAATAAAATAATAATCACGTCGATCAATGCAATACGTATTTGTCGTGGATATATATATATTTTGTTTTATTTTTACTTTGAATCGAACGCGGATACGTACCCATGTAGACATACTCCGGGATTTCGAGCGCCAGTTCAATTTCACGTTTATTATATGATGGTGTATTGTAGTTACTATCATTGACAAATTAAGTCTAAAATTAAATCTTTAGATATTAACTATATCTATTGGTACATATTACGGGTGTTATATAGGTTTTAATGGTTTCATAAAGAGCGTTCAGCGTTGAAATAATACGAGACGATAGACCAGTGTTTCTCAACCTTTTTTAATTTACCGCCCCCTTGAGTAGCAATCAATTTTTTAACGCCCCTCCCCTATGTGAGAATTCTATAATTAAGGGTATGGATGGGGAGAGAGATAGGAATTGAGTTGATGATTTGGAAAATTTAAAAAAAAAATTGAAATTATCTAATAACTCATAAGTTTGATAATTCATATTTTTTTATTTATAGTATCTACTGGTGAATTAATTACATTAAATATTTGAAAATAAACTTAATTATGTTATCAATTTATATTTTATAGTAATAAATACATTTTTCAGTTTATTTAAAAAAAAAAAAAATTGCTAGACTCATTTGTTTTTGTAGACAATATGATTTTTGATTGTTGTATAAATAATTAACTTCAATGTGATGGTTGAACTTGGTGGTTTTCAGCAAGTTTTTTGACATTAGGTTCGATATTTGTTAACATAAGTCGTGAGTCCCCTCTCGTCACGATATCGAGTCAATTCCTCTTCTTTGTAATTAAATCTGTTACAGTGTTGAACCCTCGCTCGACGACATGTTTATAATACTGAATATTACGATAATGAAAATCAATACAATACATACTCGGGTCGAATCGAACGGTGTACTAAAAGGTCGGTTAAAAATTTAATTTAAGATAATACAGTATAATAAAAAAATATAATGTGCACGCACAATCGCCAAAATAATAAATTGGAATTATCAAGTATGTATTTTTATTTTATTTTATTAACACAATACGGGACGAGCCCGAAAAAATATGTGTGAGGCAATTCGATTGCTTAAACAGTAATTGAAAACTAAAGACTAACTAAAACCAATTGACTGAAATCACTGAAAACTGCAAAATCTATGAATGAAGGCTCCTGATTAGCAGTGCGCGTAAGTCGGGTAATTAAGGAGTTGTCGAGGAAGTTAGACGGAGAGAGTGGAATATGGAAGGGGACAGATGAACGAGTGAAACGGGGAAGGAATTTTGAAGGTAACAAATGACAGGATGTTAGGAGAATCGATTTTATGTGTAAGAATATTATAGAAAGAAAAGATAAATTGTACGCGGACGGGGAGGCTAGAGAGATTAAGAAGGTCTTGAACAGGACAATGATCATGGGGAGGGCGGTGGATATTTAGTCTTAGGGTACGTAAGAAGGGTCTCTGAGCCCTTTCGAGCGTGGCACTTCCATATAGGCAGTGGAGGGATGCCAAAGGACGCAACCATACTCGAGGATATAGGTCGTACGAGGCGATAACAGTAGAGTGACTGTTATTGCGGGTTTGCGTCGATTGGAAATCACGGGAACGATCGGAGAATGAATCCCGCAAAAGTTTGAAAGCCCGACAAGCGTATTATATTGTTTGGATGTGCCCGATGGGTGAAAGATTACGGGTGAAGGTAAAGCCAAGGTCACGGGGATTGAATCTCCAGCAGGATTTATTAGCACATTATTAATGTTATATTGAAAAATACAATTATTTTTAAGCCGTGTACAACGTTTTCGCGTATAAACACGCTCGCCGCCCCTTGGTAACCCTTCGTGAATTTGTGTTCATCGACTCCACAGACAGGCATATGTATATATATATATATATCAGGGGTCGGCAATAAGCGGCCCGCGGAGGGGAAATAACTGGACCGGCAAAATGATCTTTCTTTAATTCTGGTTTTCCGCACATTTTAGAATGTATAGATATTTGATCTATTTTTATGATGTATTTGGAGATTACGATAGCATTAATTGTTTATCGCTGCAGTTTATAATAATAATCACGATAACAGAACACTGCAGTACAATGTACATATAATAGTACCTACTGCTGGTAACATTTCAGTTCGTATTAAATCGTCATCGCATTGTGTCCGTCGTGTTTAAACGAAATATTAAATTTATAAATATTATTCGTGTGCAATCAAATATGTTTTCCAAAAAAAAAGGTAAAATTGACAATGAAAATAGAAAGTTCCCGGCTGAGTGGACCAAACAATATTGTTTCACATTGCCGGAAAGGACTGGAGCCATTCCAGTTTGTCTCATATGCAATAGTACAGTTGCCGTTGTCAAATGTGCCAATCCTTATCAAGTTTCTCCAACTGGAGAATGGATTGACGTAGCTACGAAATTGTTCAGACTTCCAAAATCTTCACTTCAAATGGAAAATATTGATTTACAAGAAGATATTTCATTGAAAATGTACAAAACTACGCCGTCTACTGAAGACTTTTGGGCAAATCATGTTTTGGATAAGTACGTGAACTGTAAAACACTGGCCTTAAAATTAGCTACCATATGTTTGGCTACATATGTGAAACTTCATTGTCCAAAATGTCGTTTTTAAAATAAATATCGTTCAAGATTAACCGATTTCCACCTTGAAAACACTGCGCATCAGTTGTTCTCCGCAAGAGTACCAAATTTTAAAAACTCGCTCAGGACAAGAAATGTAATTTTTCTCATTAAATTATTAAGAATAAAATTGTATTATTATCGGTATGAATATGTAATTACCTATAATAAATAATTAAATATTAAATAATTTGTCTTAAAATGGGTTTTTAATACAAAAATAAATACATTAATTATATAAACTAATGTATAAGTTTTTTCCGGCCCTCGAAAATTTTTTTTTCAAATTATCTGGACCGCCATAGAAATTAATTGCCGACCCCTGATATATATATATACAGACGGACTACGGGCATCGTGATCGTTGCGATCGCGCACTCGTGTAAGCGCATATTATTATTGTTGTTGTTGTTGTTGTTGTTGTTGTTGTTGTTGTTGTTATCGGCCGTTATCATCGTCGTCCAACTTCGAATATGATACAATACAATATAATATTGCGAATAGTCGTGATAACGGCGAAAAGTCGACATTATTACAATATATAACGTCTTATATACACACGCGGGGTACATGAAATATTTATATTTATATATAAAACGTACAACAGAAAGATTTTGACCGGGTGAGAGATACAGTTAAGCCATTAAAACCGATTATAATAATACTGGCATCTTGTACTATCCGCGCGAGTACACGCGAGCCCGACAAGGACAACGGGATAACGGGAACGACCTGTTCCGCCGATCGGAGCGGAGACCGCGCGCGAGCACCGGCCATCGACGACGAACGCACACACGACTGCAGAGACGTAATATAATCCTATAACTAATTATTATTATTATTATTGATTAGTATTTATTATTATTTATTATCATTATTATTATTATTATTATCGTCATGTTTGTATTTCAATATAATACCGGTCGAACCCGAATACCGTGGATATTATTTATTCATATATATTATATATAGTAAACGGTAGTTGGAAAAATATTATATATATATATATATACACATATGTATTATATAGTGGACATAATAATAATAATAATATTAAGGTTAAATAATATCACATATTTAATAATTAACGATATACCACGGTATAAAAGGCTCGTATACGATAAACCGCCGTATTGGTAATATTATATTGGTATACCCTACTCCGAATCCCAGAAGAACCGCATATATATAGTAATACATCTTTATTGGAAGAAATGATAAACGTGGATACACCGCGGATGGCGCTGCAGAACGTGGAAATTAATTGAGGATAAAACCGCGGAGCAATTATCGTCAATCCCGTCGGACCGGAAGATTATATATATATATATATAGAGAAATGCGATGTCGTAACGCTTATAATCAGTTCGAGTAGGTATATTTTAATACGCGAATTGTTGTAGTTTAATAAAAAAAAATATGAAATTTGAACTTTTTTTTTTTTTTTTTTTTGTAAGAACTTATATACATAATTTTTTCTGCCGCATACGCACCTTTTTTTACCGCGCGTGTAGGAACTAACAAATTATGTACCTATTTTTTTTTTTTAACCTGCTAGGTCTCGTGTAGGAACTTACATCTGAACGGAATGAGACAGACTGAAGAATATTGTATTATACCGGTCTGAAAGAACTGGGAAATTGGAGTGGTTTTTTTTTTTTTTTTTTTTTGTACGCAAAGGAATTTCCTCTAAACCGTTTTGATAAAAGGAACATGCCGAAATACTGTGATTTGAAAATGTTAATCGATTATAAAAATAATTTCAATAAAGAAATTCAATTAATATTTTGACTTTATTAGTCTATACCTCGCTATACCTTATGGTATCTACGATCACAATAGTATCGATATCGAAAATCTTCGGTCGTGAATATTTTTTTGTATATTTATAAAATACATTTTCACGAAGTTTGTTCTTGATTCGTATTATTATTATTATTATTATTCATAAAACAGACAAACCCCGAAGATATATGCATTTACACAAAGAAATTTCCTTTCCTTCTATTGCGCATTTTTTCATTTTTCTATTTTTTTTTTTTTTTTTTTTTTAAAAAGACTTTAACGCTGGACAATCCGATGTTATTTACAGAAGTTTAGACGTTAATGAAGAATCTACTCAAATGAATACTATATTACCCTTAGTTTTCGAGTAAAACGTACGAAATAATATAATATCAAAGGTCAAATAATACATCAACAAGATTTTACATCGAAATGATGTTTATTCTATTAGGCGGATAACCTCAACATTACAAGACTATATGGATAGTATATACTATATTGTTTATTCGGTGCATGTCTTTCACAGCGGATATAAATTGCGAGTTTAATCGATTTTTATCACAATTATGACCATTTTTTTTTTTTTTTTATTTCAAAATATATCTTATCTATAAAAATATCTTTGTTTAATAATATAATATATTATATTATTACATTATATATACGCTTGTATATAATAGCGTCCTTGTAACGACGATTTTAAACTTTCAATGAGCCGCTGAAATGGTTAAATTAACGTCGATTCCTTATTTGGCACTCGTTCGAGACATATTGTTGTTGACAGTTAATTACGCACGTCAAACAAAATGAGTCCGTATTATATTAATATATAAAGCTCTCTTGCACAACGACGAGTGTATAGTATTATACACCTATAAAGTAGGAATAGGCGTCCAATAGGACGTAATATTTCAATCGTATATTTCTTTTTAACACTATTTTAATAATCGTCTTTTAACGTCAATTTCACTATCGATTCGAACTACTTTTATTTTATTTTTACAAATATGAAAACTTTGATGCGATACCATCTACTATACACTACATATATCGTACTATCTGTAATACTATATAGTTCTGCCACTGGTAAAGGTATAATAACTACAAATACCTATATTGAATATTGTTAATGAACTTGTAGTTAGAGATTAAAATTTTGAAATTTTTTTTTTTTTTTTTTAGATAGACTATCGATATATTATTATTGTTTGATATCAGGAAGATGCTATTTTTGGCTATGAATTGTGATTCACTCTATATATATTAAAAACACTCAATTATTTATATGCGAGACAGCAACTATACATGTACCTAAGGCTACAAAATCAAAAATACATCACTGAATATATCTGATAGTAGAAAACGTAATAACTTTCGTATGAACTTTATATTATGTACAATACACGAAAACGCAGTAAACGTATTAAAAATATATATCCTAACATTAAATACAGTAACTATCACATATAGATAAAGCTTTTAATTCTAGTAAGCTATATAGTAAGTATATAGGTAGGTACATAATTTGTATATAATTACACTACAGTTTCAGATATTAAAATTTTAAGGTAAAAATGCATTTTTTTCTGCAAATAACCATTTTAAAATTAAATCAAAATGGTGAAAATTTTTGACATTTACTACTTAAACAAGTACAAAAATGTGAAATTAATATTTAAAACGCAATTATATAATATTAGGTTTAAGAATCCAATTTTTTGATATTTTCAAAAATACAATATTAAATTCTTAAAACATTGATATTTGAACACTATTAGAAATTATTTCACTGACTTAGAATTAAAGGGTTCTGTACGATATAAAACACCTTTTATTTAAATTATACTCGTAGACGTAAAAATCTCATTATAACTTGAAATTCGAGTATTAAAAATGTTGTAAAAATAAAGAATATGTTTTAGAAACGGGATTTTGAACCTTTAATTCATTCTAAGGGGCAATGATCTTTATTTTAATATTTTTTTTTAACAAATATTTATCATGAATAAATACTATAAAATTAGAAGTATTTGTTAACCATTTAATTCAATTATACTATCGTACATTTTACATATAGGTAATATAATATGTAAAATTATAGGTTTTAAAATATAGTGTCCTGGGTCGATACAATAGTATGTACTTAAAAACAGTAAACGGATATCCGATTTCACGCATTATTTTTAATTTGTTTCTCACGTCAAATATTTCAACTTTTTTCTTATGTTTTGTATACAGTGGAACCGTCGTCTATTATATATATATGAATATTCACATTGCGACGATGATAGACGGACGGCTTGACCGTGTGAATCATTAACATATAGCATCGTTCAATGTCGCCGTATTGTGTACAACTTATATGTCACAATAGTAGAATGCATTTTACACCAATATAAAATATATTTTGACCAATTTGGAATATTTTCAAACTATACATGAAATGTACAGTTCATGCCATGTGTATATTCTGACGTTTTATTATCGCGTTTTATTATCGAGACCGAATGAAGTAGGTGAAAAAGTAACAACAAAAAATAAATATATAATATATATATATATAATTTCATTACTAGAGTTCGAATCTAAAAGAATTATAGAATGTATACAAAAAACATTTTAGATGCGAAAATATGGATTTTATAAATGTTTTTTATTATTATATTGATATATTATCAAACTAAAAATATCTAATATTTTTAAACTTCAAAATTCGATTATTAATTTAAAATAATATACCTACCGTGATACTCCATATATAGTGTCAATCTCTGCTAATGAATTCTAAGTGATAACCTTTGAGGAATAAATACCATTATTATGTTAAAAAAGTTACCCGCAATAGAAAATAAAAATAAAATTATACAAAAATGTTTTTTAACTCTTCTGCTAACAGTTTTTTTTTATTTATTTATTCTTTATTAGCTCTATTTGGCTTTCAGCCATCAATAAATTATAAAATTAATTCTAAGTTTTTATCTTATTAGTTGAAAAAAAAATTAAAACTACCTATATATTTGGTTTAAAAACGTTATCAATTCGAACTTGTACTTGTACCTTTCACAATATTCCATATTTTTAATTGTTTAAATAAAAATATTTCTCATTACTAAGACTAAGCAAATTATTTCTGGAATCTAAGTTTAAGTTAGGTACATTAGTTAATAATAAAGTTAAGTTGAAATCGAATTGAGTAAAAAGTTTGTTTAAAAATAAATAACTAAAGTTCTATGTAAAATTTTGAGCTATTTAGTTAAAAGAATAAATGTTGTTTTTTTACTTTTAACTATTTTAATGAAATAAGTAAATATTTGGGGAATTTCAATAATTAAGTTTTTAAAAATGTTAGTATAGGTACCTATATCGATAATAAATCATACTATAGTATACACTATAGTGATTAGAAGATCAATTTTTACGGTCATAGAATAAAATAATACCATCATAAAATTAAATGATAAAAAATATATAATATAATTATCTAAAAATAAATACTTTATCTATAAAATACTTTTTTTTGAGTTAGTTTATCTTAAAAGTAACTCGCGTTAACATTATTTAAAAAAATAACTTATAATTTAACTTTTAACTTTTAAGCTCATCACCACCCCACATTCTTGGATATTATACGATAGTATAAAATTAAGTTGTACAAAAATCATATAAAATACGAAATACCGGTATAAATCATATATGCACAAAGAAATCAGATTTATAAATTATATAGGTATACACAGCTATAGTTTATTAAAACAGATTTTTCAAATATACCTAATGAAAAAGGAAAAAAATGCAACTGAAACAAAAATTTTTTTTGTTAAATGTCACACCTAAAGACGGATATTCCGCATAGTATAGGTATTCATAAATAATTCAACATTATAATTTGTTATTCCTACACGACAAACGTGTCGGTTAAACAGTAAACTAATTGAGTGTAAAGTAATTAACATACTATGATTAAATTAAATATATAGAATACGAGTTATGTATACCTAATATATATCTATACAGGATCGAACAAAAGTTTACAGTGCGATTGTTTTAATTTAAAAATTAATTTATTTTAAACATAAAAATTAAGTCTAAATAGTATCTTGTGTAATCAAAAAACAAAAGTGGGTATATAAAATTTTAATTAAAGTTATAATTGACGAGTTGTATTTTATTATAGTTTTTTTTTCTTTATCAATAAGTTACTTTTGTAATATAACTATTAGGCAATAGAAAAATGAATGTAAGTTATGTTAAATTCGACCCCTAACAGCGTAACAGTGGTCTCCGGCAGTACTAGAAAATTCAAAATCACCAACTACGAAAAAATATATATATATATTTTTTTTTTATGCCGAATAAATGAATTGGTATTATGGTCATTTGAATATGAGTTACAGAGAATACAATTATTAAGTTCGTACACGAACTTTAAATTTACACGCGTCTCCGAACAATTTGAAAATACCTGCCGGGTAGTATTACAACTCGTTGTGGATTTGGAAACGAAAAAATGCAAAATTTCATATAATTTGCATAGATAATAATAATAGATATTTCAAATTCGTATACATTTTAGGAATATAAAAATAAAACGTTTGATAAGAAAAAAATCGATTTTTTACGTTCAATGTGTTATTTGGCCTCAACACTACTACATACAGAACGATAATAGTATAATATAATGGCACTATCCGTAGTTCGTGTCATTTGTTCTGCTGCGACTTCCACATTCCTCGGTAACATACTATATATGTGTGTAATTACGATTTTAAATCTCGTTTGCTGGTTACGTTCTTATTTATATATATACACGGTCCGAGTGTATTTTTCAAGGGATCGAGCATAACAGTAAAATCAACAATCGGTATACATTATTTATTTTTTTCTCGTACAGTACAGTGTTTATATCTTCCGAGACGCGGTAATATAATATAATATTACGACTTATAATTAAAATAATAACAATGTTTCGCGCCGATATACATATATAATATATACACATTTCCGAATATAAGTATATATGTATATGTATATATTATTAAACTAGATTACTAGAACCCTGCGATACCATGGTGATGGTGATGATGATACCGTAGCTGCGCGTAACGAGAAATTTATTTTAAAGGAGATCGTATATTTTATAAAAAAAAAATGTATACTTAATACTTACCGACACGAATATAATATATACATTATTAGGCACCTATTCGATTTCGAGCGGACCTATTAATTGATTACGATATTATTCGTTTTCATGTACATATTTTTCGGTAGGTAGATGAAGGACTTTATCACGTGTTTTTCATGAGCCTACAAGAAAACTATCAAACAATTTTTGAAGGAAATCGTGAAAACCCAACGAAACTCGTTTACTTACTTCAAAAATGAGAAAAAAAAATGCAAGGTGATTTTGTCCTATTGACGGGAAATCGACCTCATACGATGCGGCGTTCAATATGTAGTTAGGTATACTATATATTATAGTAGTGGTCATTCCATTTCACTAACAATATTGATTTTTTATTATTTCGTTAAAATTCGGAAAATAACAATCCTATAAAGTAATCCTATGTATGTAATCAGATTTTACTTATCTGAAAATTATCTTATATAGTTTTCACCAAATATCTATTATACGATTTTCGATCACTTTTTGGCTTTTCCGTGTGTATATTTTTCGCTTTCGATTTTCGCACATTGTCCTGTACGAGCACTAACTTTCTACAGCTTTTGTTTTTGTTATTTATGGGTGATAAAAACGAAAACGGTTGAATAATGTCATAATAATGCATAATGTCAAAATATGAAATTAAAAACTCATATTCATATTTAAGGCAGAAAATGTAATCTTTAACGATTTCTCGAGAGAATCTGCCGACTCCCCACATTAAATACGCGCCAGATTTCCATTTCAATTTTTTATGGATACATTTCTAATATATCCACAATGTCAAAACATTTGTATCCGATTTATTTTTAGATCATGTGAGTCCTTCAAAATAATATTTTATAAAATAAAAAAAAGTTAAGAAATATTTTGTACATTAGTTTTTCTTATAAAACGAATGTGAACATTTTTCGTAAATGTCATTCAATCATTTTATGTATATAAACTGTGATTACCATTTATAATTATGTTTTTTAAAAATAAGGATAATATTTACAAAAAATGGTTCAAAATATGTGTCGATAATTATGTAAAATTCACATTTTTTTTACTTACTTTTTTTTAGTATTTTAGATTACTTTTTTTGATCTAATGTTTTTAAGATGTAAATAAAAATAATTATTTTTACTGTATACCTATACGAAAAACAAAAACTTTATTTTTCCACGGGAAAAATAAAACCAAATTCTATTTTTATGGTCATGGTGCATAAAAAAATACCATTATTATTTATTTATTAAATTATTTAAAATTGTACAGAAACGTAAATTCATTTATATTTTACCGTATATTATATTTTTCTATTCCAAGTTAGTAGTTATAACATATTTTCTCTCTCTCTATTATACATAATATTATATTATATTTTTATTCACGCAGGAGCATATATGGTATACCCTTAGGTAATAAATATCGCATCAGTGACCAAATTTGGCGTTTTGGTGAAATTTAATGGATTTCATTGCATTGCACGTGAAATAAAATAAAATATGGGAATATAAAATACAATTATATCGTTTTGGTATATTTCCAATAGATAATGTATTAATATGTTATTAACGTAAGTAATAGGTAGGTATACATTTTTGAAAAAACTGGTTTTCAAATATTTAACCTTTAGATTTTGATCTTTAAATTTAAGATTTATTATTTTTTAAATATATGTATACTATGTATAAATGCTAAGTATAGTATTATAAAGAAACCACATTTTATAATAAAAATGCAAAATCGGAATTAATTTGTTATACATTTTCCTGATAAGAATTGCATTAGGTGCATAATATAAGTTCATTCATTATGTACGGTTTCTCGATTCCGTTTGAACGTTACGACAAAAATAATTAATGAAATTCCAATATTTTATAATATATTATAATATATAATATATTAAATACATCGTTTTTCTATGTATATAAATCAACGATGTTCTATCCATTAGACAAATCTGTTTATAATATAAAAAATACAAAAAAGTATCCTACAAAACCCATTATATCTATATTAAACATATTCAAACACAAAATTTCCACGTAAATTCCATATGAATATATTCAAAGTATCATTACAACAATATATATCCGTAGTGGCTATGGCTCCAAGAAATCGTTAAAGGAGGAAGGGCACGGGCATATGACTACTAAACAAAATCTTTTACTGACTATGTATTTAATAACCATTTTTATATGTGTCTAAATTAATATCCTTAGTCTGGGAGAGGGATGAACCTAGCCACTAAGGCACTGCTAGAGTCACTACTGATATCCACAACTTATAAGTACTCATATATATATATATGTAATAATATTCAAATATCCCTGTATAATATTAAAAAAATATTAATTTAACGAAACTATATTGATATATATGAAATATATAAATATATGTATTGATCTTAAACATTTAATGACAAATATATTTAAAATTCGAAAATTATCTTATTCAAAAAATATAATTATCTTATAAAAAAAATTTTCCTAGAGTAGGTATTCGAAAAAAAATGTTAAGGTAACAACCAGTTTCGTCTATAAGTCAACATTTTGATCATCAATAACCTGATGATGACTTATGATTGAAACTAGTTGTTACCTATAATCTTTTTTTTAATAGGTACATTTTCTTTTTAATATATTATATTGTTATTTTTTACAATAAATATTAATTTTTTTTATTTAAAAATAGCAGATGATCTTATTTATCAATATTTTACTTTCGAATATTACTTATGTAAAAATTTTTGTGTAAAAAAGATTTACTCCAATATTTTGGTCAAGATGTTCTTCCACCGAATTTATTTTCTCGTATTTCTTTTGGAATTTTTTTATTGGCTCGCAGTATTTTATTATTATGCATTTTCGTCATGATCGGAGACGTGCGGTCTATATCGAAACGAGTGAATAAAATCGATTTTAGTGGTCATGAAGTCGTGAGTAGATATCTCAAAAGGGATTATTAAAAGTTCCCACACAGGTCGCTTGCACTGTCCGTGCGCTCCGGCGACAATCTAGCGTGGGGATTTAGTCGACAACGATAATAATAACAATTATTGGACTCTTTGTCAACTCAGTTGCAAAACGATTTCCAAAGTTTAACCAATTCGTAACATGATCGTGAACAACTTTTATTGCAAAGTCATATCGTATACCTATTATTATAATGATAATATAAAATATAATAAAAATAAGTTTACATTTAAATGCGGAAATTGACTAGGTGCCACAAATTAAAAATATAAATAAATTCATAAGCTAGATAGGTCCGAATAAATGTTTCTAAATTATATTAACTCGTACTATAAGTCTTAATAATCATTTTCACATGATGCTACGATACTCCGATTGAACCAATATTAATTTTTAACAACTAATTTTAGTTCTGTGGCTATTAATAAAAAATTTAATTAGTTAGCAAGTTCGATTTTATAACGAGTATATGCGTAGTTATATTTGCTATTATACCTGTACATAAATAATATACTTTCTTACTGTATTTTCGTATTTTATATTGCGTATACTTTCCTTTTAAGTATTTTACGAAAATTACCACTTTTGGCGTCGTAAATAAATAAATAATAATAACAATTTAAACATAAATCTTGTTCTAGCTTTTAGATGGTTGGGCCCTTTTTGTTAGCACGAAAATGCTCATTCGTGTTTGTTTCTCGTTAAAAAAAAAAAAAAAAAACCATGACCCGGAACGCAACATTATGCAGTATTTACAGCCGCAGCTTCTAGATGCTAATCTCGAATGATTATGTTTAAAATAAATTAATAATTAATTAAGCTCGTTAAGTCATTTATGATTGACCTTTGCCAAAAGCTATATGCGGCTGTGAATCAGCCATAAGCATCGATATTTCGGATACTATATACACTGATTGATAACGGTCTGTTGAAACGGCTAATTATCACGGGCCACGGGTATCAAATCAAGGGGGGGGGGCGTGAGCGATTTTCATTTCATCCGAAACAACCGTTACCCAGGATATACCCAACTTTCGTATGCGTACGCATATACACAAAAGTACATTATTATCGTGTGCTCGTATACTTACATTATGCGTATAACGTATGAAAATACATGCGTTTATTTTCCCGGCTATTGTTTTACTTATTTTCCTAGCCAACTGCGGATGCTATATAGTCGTAGCGAGAAGAACACCATTATACTATATTATAATATATTACACGATCATATGAGTGCATCGGGGGTCACGACCAAAGAGGTTTTACACTGCGCAGACGTGTATGGTAGCGACTCCGGTAATTATAAACTAACTGTTGTGGAACGAGCGAGAGATAAAAACCGTGACTCCGGTATTTAGATTACGGATAGGTGCCCGAGTCATAAGCTGGGAAATAATAGATGATAATAATAACAATAATAATAGGTAATATAATAAACCATGGAATAGAAAAAAAAATGGTCGTCGTCGTCATCTTATATCTCGTGTACCTACAAGATAACCGTTGCCGCGTGAAATAGGATCCCGTTTGAGGATATTATTATTATATATATATATGTATATGCTGAAATATCGTGAATCGTGATAATATATACTCGTATTTCGTATTATACACAGGTATAATATAGGTACGTATTCTTATAGAACTTTTTTTTTTTATCTCCGTTCTAAATGATTGTGATAAGAACATATCTGACCGTGAGTACCTATACTTATTTCCTATTGTTCTACCCGTGGTTTAAATAACTATCCGAATATATAAGAATCACATTGGGCAGTAAGAAATGCAGTTTAATATGACAAACTGAAAAATGATTAAAATATATATTTTTTTACCAAAAATAAATTGTTCAAAAAACATCATTTCTTTACGATAATGTAAAGTTCTATAAATAATATTTAAGGAAATCGTTTGTTCAAAACGCAGACTTAGAAAATTTTTTAGTAATTATACGTACGATGTTTTAAATACAATTTTGCAATATTATTAAAACGTACAAAATAAATTATATAACCAATATTTTTTCTAAAATATATATAATACTATCGGGAAATATTTGAAATTTTGTATATTAGAACTTTTGGGACCATAGGTAGCTTTTTAGTTTAAATTCGTATCGATTAATATGCCATATAATATCAAAATAATGAAAATTTATCAATAATTATAAACATAAAAATATTCAACGATCGATTTTTATATTATCGTTTACCAATATAAATGACAACGAATATTAGTATTTGAATAGTATATTTATTTATGTTTGTTATTGTTCTAGAAAACATGAAAAAATGAATCTTAAACTACTAAATAACCCTTTTAAATATGTACTTAAAATATTTAGTTTTCGATGGAACTTTAGTCTATAATATTTTATGGATATAAAAAAATAAAATTTTTTTTAAAATATAATTTAACTATTAAAATAGAAAAAAACATTAATAATGTCTATTGAATTGTAATTTTTAATTATAGACATGGTTGAAATTAAATTTAATATTTGGTGAAAACTATGATTTTTTTTTTTTTTTAGATGGGCCGTGGATAAAACGGTATCTGGACGTTTTTACTGGCTGCGGGTAATTTTTATCTGATGAAGCCAGATTGTTTTTTTAATATTTTCCAATGTCTATAATACGCAGGATAGTAAATACCTTTGTCGATTTACTAAACTAAAATATTACCAAACAAGATTATAACAAAATCCACATAATTTATATTTATATTTATATCCATAAAAAAACTACGTTATATGCGTATATTCTGTGTAGATTATGGTCGATTTGATTTAATGCTCCTAAAAGTGAAAAACTAACATCAACCGTGACTAATATCGCAATATTAGCAAATTTATAACCATGCAGATATAGCACTATAGTAATAATATAGTCGATGATAAATCGGTAAAAATATAGTTAAAAAAATAAGTTACGATCTAAAACGGATAAATTGAGAACCTCTAAACCTTACGAAATAAATTTAATTCCATTCATATTACGAAATAATTAATGTAGATACAGTTTTAGACCATTTACGTTAAGAAAAAAACATTTCCATAAAACTACCAAACGTGTATTATTACGTGTTTTGAGTCTTCATTCGATTAAACAATATTTTTGAAACAAAATTCCTAAAAAAAACCTCGATAACGTCGATTACTTATATAAAAAAAACATACCATTAAATTCACGTTATGAGTTAATATATAACCAAATTTATTGCCCGTAAATAATAAGTATAGTTTAATTTTAATACAAAATTCGAAATTTAAATAATATTAGGACAACTTCATTTCTTTTCTCATATACCATGATTAATTTCATAAATTTTTTGTCAATGCTTACAATGACGTAATTTCCAGTGATCATATTATTTTATATTGATTCGCTTACTCTTATTTATTTGATTTTATTTCTATATTACTTTTCAGTTATGTAATAAGGATGAAAGCAGCAAATTTTCAACATTTTTAAACCTAAAATTTCGTTAGAATACGTTTTTAGTAGATTATTTTACATTTTAAAATGTTTTTAAAAAGATTGTTTTTTAATTTTTTTTGCCTTCTAGAATGATAAAATATTTACTTAGTGTAATATATTAATTAATTAAAGTTTTAAATATATATATTATTTTAAAATTTTAGTAATAATAAGTTTATTTTCAAAAACATTTAAGATTTTGTAACACATTTTTTACACTTTGAATGCACTCTATCTTCCAAGAGTCATTAATTAGTTTAAAAATTAATCTTATTTAGAATGTTATACTCAATTAGTCAATTATTTTTACAATTAACTAACTATAACTTTACTAATTTAAATTTGTGATCTTAATTTTTTACCAATTGGTCCAATTAAAGTAACTCATTGGGGTGAACTATTTTTTCAAATGCATTATATCTAGTAAATTTTTTTTATTCAACATTATAATTCATAATATGACGTAATAACTAATAAATGGATAAGGAGTATTTGATATTTTAAATTTAAAACGTGGTCCAATATAATTATACGTACTTTAAGTTATTAAAATATAATAATTGAATTATTCAAATTTTATTTTATTAAATGAAAAAAAAAATATCCAAGTGAAGTTTATATTTATTACCATTTTTACAATAAACATGATGACCAAAAATTACTTTTCATTGATTAACTTTAATTTAAGGATTTAAGATCAATTTAGCTAATTTGAATTCATTTTTTTTTTTTTTTGCGATTTTTTACTAAAACGATTTACAGTCAACGTTTTACAAATTACATCATAAACCGTATATTTTAATACAATAATATATACCTATTGTTTTTTTACCGAAAATACAATGACAATCCGACATGTATTTTTCTCCAGGTGTACAACCTAACGAAATAAAATGTATATTTTGTTTGAAAATAAAACACACATGTGTGTGCGTATAGTTTCCGGTCAGTAGGACGCAAAAAACTCGTATCTCGATTACAATATTATTAACATATTATGTATTATACAGTTTCGTTCACACGGCATTACAAACTAGATCGATGGATATAATAATAATATTATGTGCGAAATATTCAGAAAGTAGATTGATTTATATGGGCGGCGAAATGGACTTGTCAAAATACACATATGGTGTTCGGCAAAAGCGAAAATAAAAACGGGTTTTTACACGAACTGCAATGATATGAATCGCTAAACGTTTCTCGGTGATTTTTTTTTTTCAAATATTATTTATTATTAATATATATATATATATTTTTTTTATTCGTATAAAAACATTCACACGACGACGTGCGCCTATGAAACACTTACGAGTGGGAGTTTAAATTATAATATTATAATAATGATATGATAATAATCGAATATACGGACAAATTACTATACCGAAACGAATATGATATAGATACACGGAAACTGCAGCGGCTATAGTTTTGCACCTTTTCTCGTGAGTCCAAAAGGAGGACCGATATTCTACTTATAATATATAGGTACTGAATAATTTATAATTAATAATGCTCACATTTATTTTCGTATTTCCGATTTTAATGACTTCTTGGATTTTTCAAGTATAACTACCTACACAATTTACATTGATCGAGGCAAAATAAAGAATTTCATGTTATATTTTCTCTTATATTCTTACCCTTCTTCCAAATTGTTCAAGGATCAGTTACCCTACATAGTTTAAAATCTTTACTTGGTATCTATATACTATCTATTATCACCCTCACGCCGACAGCTGCATGTTTTCGTAATATTCTAAATTTCCTTCAACCGATCCTTTTGAAGCGTTCTCTATTCCCAGTACTTCCTTCAGCACGTATCTCCAATACTGCTCCAACTGCATCCAATTTCCTCACTTATCCTAATAAAGGCATACCGCTTTTATTTATTTTCTCTCTTATCTGAGTCATACCTCGTCTTGATTATTTGTTCTTTATCTTGTCCTCTCTATATATAGTCACTCCGCGTATTCACCTTAACATTCTCATTCAACTCGTCTTTGATATCTATCTCCCCGTCCATTAACAAGTATAACATTAAATTACTTGAACTTTGATTACTATAATGTATACGAGCATTTAGTAAATGCCAACCCCGAACCTTTGATCATTGTGTTTTTTTTTTTTTTGTATCTCGGTAAATATAAATTTTAACGATCCAGTCATAGAAAAAAATAGAGTCTATATATATGTACCTATATAAAACAAAATATGTTATATATGGGAAGGCAACATAATATCAATTTTAATAAATTTAACTTTGATTGTTCCGTCTATAGGTACATGTTTATCTATGTTGACACGTCAATCTGTGGGGCCAAGACAATAAATAATGATGGTTATTCTTTATTATTCAATTACATCATCTGTATTTTTTTTTTTGTTTTCTTATGTAACCGTTCATTGTACGTTTGATCGTTAGTTATTACCGGGTAAATATTGATTGTGTACGTTCATTCTTTTGGCAAATCCGCACGTGCATAGATGATACCCGTATAATATTGTTCGGGTGTTCGCCTCGAATTTACTTACATGTCGGTCGTTGAAAATAACGGATCCACGATACAGTACCTATACGCTTAGGTATTGTATAAAATGGATGGATTTGAAATCCAATTGTTTTAGAATCGATTTTTTTTTTTTATACGCGGTGTTATTGGCGTAAAAACTTTATAGATGATTAAATCCTAAAAACGTTCTGTCGAAAAACGTAGAAAAAAAAAAAATACTAATCGTTGACCCGCAGAAAGCAGTAAGATTTTCACCGAAATCCAATGTGATGACGGTCATACCCGGGAATTTCGAACGCACGTACTTAAACTACCGTGTGTACAATATGCCCAAATAGGATGTCCTTTCGGCCAATTTATGTCTTTTCTACATACACACCTACACCCAAGCAGTTAATAATTATGACCAGCTGGCAGGCAACCTGCACTTTCCACTGGTCACTCTTCTACGGCGAACAAATCCGCAATCGCTTTCTGTTTTTCCCCGTCCAACGACGTTTCTCGGGGAGCGAACAATAAATTTTACCCGTTCGTAAATATCGAAAAAACATAAATTACCACGAGACGCGCGTGATATTATGTGACAATCTCATATTTTTTTTGTTTGTTTTTTTTTTTTTTTTATCATGGCACATATAGTCATCATGGTTATAATACATAGGTACCTATCATATATTATAAATAATATACGTCTAAATATCCAAATTCTTGTTTTTCGTCGATTCATTTTCGTTTCTAAACTGCATAGCAACGCATTACGCGCACATCGAACAATTGTGTATAGGTACCTAAACCGTATAATATATAATTTAATTCGTGTACACTGTAGAAGTGAACATGTTTTACGACGAGCACTCACGCTCTGCTCAGAACATTCGTCAATAACGAATTTAAAATTATTGTAATCGTCGTGTTTGTCATTTGTAAAAACGTTCGAGGTCCGGCATCTTTTCGTATGCTATTTCGTATATGCATATTATATTATCGTTTCGGAATGTGATTAAAAAGTCGACAAGATACGTGCTTGTATTTTCCTAGTGTGTATGCGTTACATTATTACGATTGACTACATTATATTATGATATTATGCAAATGTTTTATCGTAACAACGACTATGACTATACGAGAATAACAATATTTTTAGACGGATTATAATTATACGTTTACCGGTTTAGAAATCCAAACCATCAATTTATTGCAGCAAAACTCAAGCGCGCACAGCGAGTTTTTCGGGTGTACTCGGTTTGCGTACATATAGTATTTACATTGTAGCCTGCAAGAAGAAGAAGAAGAAGAAGAATCACATTAGATATTATTAACCGTGATGAACGGATTTACAGTGTATATACAATCTCACGATATTCTATTCCCGAATCGCTTAAATCTGGCCTTGGGTTTTATTTGGTGTGGTCAGCAGACATACATCTGGTATGAAACGCGAAGCCAGTTTGCTTCTTCCTAAACCTTTGACCTCGCGGTTTGGGGGTTATTAAGTACTATTATATTATGTACTAGCTATATTATAGTGCAGGTTTCTTATAGATCTGTTATAATTCATCTCGATATAGTGAATAATCTATAATGCCTTGAACATTGTTTTTTCGACATTTTGATTCAACAGATACTACATTGTACGAGTATAGAATCGAATTATTTAGCTTTCAAGTTAAAAACTTGGATTATAGACGAAAGATATTTTTACGTTTGACCATGCTTTCATAATTCATGGATTATCAGGTGTGGGCCCACGATGAGGGCTAAAAGGCTTAGCCCCATTGCCCCCCCCCCGTACATACTTCCCCGTAACATTCATTTGATAGTTGATAAAGGATTTTCCCACCTCTACATTTTTGATTCTTAGATATTCGCCTATGGATTATGATGGCTAGAATTATCGTGCATTAATAATTTGTATATTTCTCATAATACGGCAATATTTTCAATGTCTTGCCATTGCTATAGAATGTTAACTCTTTTAATGACCAAACATTAAATATCTATGAAAAGTATTATAAAAAAGCTTAAATTTAGACTTTGAAATACGGACAAAGTTCTCCTTTTAAATTTAGTACGAATAGCAATGATAAACGATATTTTTTATTAACAAATTTTGCAAATATGCAGTAATTCATAAAGATACTAACATATTATGTAAAATAAGGTCACTTAGTACT